>CM019693.1:50553454-50566995 GCA_009760885.1 Achatina immaculata | reverse complement strand
TATTTTCTTTACTAATGTTAGGAAAAGAATAATATGTCTCTAAATTAGTTAATGCAATTTCATATTGATTATTTTTGCTTAATTCTAGTGAAGGATTAAAGGTTGTAATAAATTTTGTATTATTTCTGGAAACAATAATTTGTGTAGACAATTTAGGCTTTGTGATTTTTTTAAGTTCTTTTAGAATCTCTTCCATTTTATAATAGAAAAAAAAATTAAAAGTTATCTTCTGGAAAGTAAAATGTATCTAATTTATATCTATATTTTCCATTATATATATTATTAGTAGAATTATCTATCCCCTGTGTGGTACCCGGGATCTGCAAAGAATAGGACCACTGTACCCTACCATGCATGATCGTAAAAGGCGACTAAGGAGGGTTCAGCATAGGGCCAGCAACCCTATCTGGTAAAAAAACTATCAGACTGCTACAGAAATGGAAGCAAGGGAAAAAGCAAATGCAGGTGGAAGGAGAAATGCATATCAGGAAACTGAGCCCATGAAGGTTGTGGATGAAAGCCAGCCACTGGAAGTCCCCAGCCCGACTGCAGACCTCCTGGAACCTAAACATAAGATGCAAATAGGCAGCTGGAATGTAAGAACACTAAGCCAGACTGGAAAACTAGCACAAACCATCAAGGAAATGCACAGATACAAACTAGACATACTAGGAATACAAGAAGCAAGATGGACAGGACAAGGCAGAAGGAAATTAACAACACAGCACATAGAAGATACAATAATATGGTCAGGTAAAGAAGATCTTCATGAAGGAGGAGTAGCATTGATTATAACAAAAGAAGCATCAAGAGCATTGCTGAAATGGACCCCAATAAATGAGAGATTATTATATGCACGCTTCAACTAAAGATTCACAAAGCTGTCTATTATAGTTTGTTATGCACCAACAGAAGCAGCTGAAGAGGAATTAAAAGAAGATTTTTACAACAGCCTCCAAGCAACAGTAGAAACAATACCCAAGCATGATATGCTACTCATCTTGGGCGACTTCAATGCAAAAGTAGGTGAAGGAAATGAAGATAGAAGAAGAATCATGGGAAGAGAAGGAATTGGAGAAATAAATGAAAATGGAGAAAGACTGTGCAGTTTCTGTGAAGAAAACATGATGACCATCGGAGGGACAATTTTCCAACACAAAAACATCCATAAGGTGACTTGGAGGTCCCCAGATAAAACCACAGAAAACCAAATCGATCACCTACTAATAAACAACAAGTGGAAACGGTCACTACAAGATGTACGAGCAAGGAAAGGAGCAGATGTAGGAAGTGATCACAACCTTCTGGTAGCAAAAATAAAACTAAAATTAAGGAAAGCCAAAATCGGAGAACACAGAAAGATACATTTTGATACAAGCAAACTGATAGACCAGCAAACAAGAAATGAATTCTCAATAGTACTTAAGAACCGCTTCAGTGTCCTACAAGACGAAGCAGAAATGTCCATATTAGAGTTCAATAAAACACTACAGGAAACAGCAAAAGAGGTGCTGGGATATCAGAAAAGGAGAAAAGAGGAATGGATAAGCGAGACCACATGGGAAAAGATAGAGCAAAGAAAAGAAATCAAGAAAAAATTACTGAACACCAAATCACAATGGCTTAAAGAACGAGTTTTAAGTAATTATGCACAAAAAGACAAAGAAGTGAAGGAATCATGCCGTCAAGATAAACGTCAATATTATGACAATTTAGCAGAAACAGCAGAGAAAGCAGCATATACAAATGACATGAAAACCATATATAAATCACAAAGCAGATGACAGGTAACTTCAACACAAGATGTGAAAATGCAGTAAGAACACAAAATGGACAACTGGTCAGTGGAGAAAGAGAAAAAATTGAAAGATGGAGGGAACACTTTAACACCCTACTAAACAGAACACAAGCAGCACAAACAATAGACATACCTGAAGCAAAAACGGAACTAAACATCAATACAGGACCAATAACAATAAATGAAGTAAAGGAGGCGATAAAGAAGCTAAAATCAGACAGGGCACCAGGTGAAGATGAAGTGACTGCGGAGATGTTGAAAGCAGAAGAAACAGAAACACCAAAACAACTTTGCCGGATATTACAACAAATTTGGGATTTAGAAAAAGCCCCAGAGGAGTGGAAAACTGGGCTTATAGTAAAACTACCAAAGAAGGGTGACCTCAGAGATTGCGGGAACTGGAGAGGCATTACCCTACTGCCTCTCACCAGTAAAGTATTTTGCAGAATAATCATCAACAGAATTGTACCAACACTTGAGGAAAAACTTCGGAAAGAGCAGGCAGGATTTAGGAAAGGAAGATCATGCATAGACCACATATTTGTACTTAGACAAATATTAGAACAGGCAAATGAGTGGCATAGCACAACATATGCATTATTCATAGATTTTGAGAAAGCCTTTGACAGTGTCAACAGAGATGCACTGTGGAAAATCCTAAGATGGCATGGCCTTCCCCATAAAATAGTTAATGTAATCAAAGCCCTATACGAGGGTTTTCAGTGCAAAGTTATCTGTGGAGAACATACCTCCAGCAGATTTAGGGTACAAACAGGAGTGAAACAGGGATGTGTATTTTCACCAACATTATTTATCTTGGCAGTAGACTGGTTAATGAAGGAGGCAACATCAGACAAACGCAGAGGATTACAATGGACCCTTGACACAGTGCTGGAGGACAGTGACTTTGCGGACGACATTTGTCTATTATCAAGCAGTCACAAAGATATGCAAGATAAAATAAACAAGCTAACTCAGAATGCAAACAACATAGGACTAAAGATCAACATAGGAAAGACAAAGTTAATGAAGCAAAATGTGAACAACAGAAATGTACTCAGAGTAGATAACAAGTTAGTGGAGGAGGTAAACGAATTTGTATACCTTGGCAGCAGAGTAGTAGAAAATGGAGACAGCACAGAGGACATCAACAGCAGACTTACTAGAGCAAACCAGGCTGCAATGCTGCAGAATATATGGAAATCAAAAAAACTAAGCATAAATATGAAAATCAGGATATTTAAGAGTAATGTTCTAAGTGTACTACTCTATGGAAGCGAATGCTGTAAAATCACCAAAACCATAGAAAACAAGTTGAATTCTTTCCAGACTAAATGTTTATGAAGAATTAGAAAAATATTTTGGCCAAACACCATAAGAAATAACATCTTATTAGCAGAAATGCAGATGAAACCACTGACAACAATTATTGAGGAAAGACGCTGGCGATGGTTGGGACATGTGCTCTGAATGACTGACAACTCACTACCAAAAATAGCACTAAGATGGACACCACAGGGGAACAGAAGTAAGGATAGACCAAAAGAGACATGGAGAAGAACAACAGAAAGGATGTTGAGCAATAGAGGGCTCACCTGGGCAAGAGCAGAAAAAAAGGCGAAGGACGGGCATTTGTGGAAGACCCTTGCGGAAGCCCCATGTGCCCTGGGCACTTAAGGTTCAGAGAGAGAGAATTATCTATAACAAGAAATCCATATGGTTTTGACCAACAAAATTTACATAATTTTTAAAATTCTTCTATTGGTATATCAGTGCTTACATGATCTTGATAAATATGATTAAGGTTTTTTCCATCTTGTTTGAATATGCAAATAAAATTAGCATTTTCTCTTATTGGTTTTCTTGGTAGCTTGAAATAGTTTTGTGCTAAATAAAAACAGTCAACATTGCTGTGTCTACCTCTAACATAATAATCTTCACATTTATTTTGTTTTTTCTCTAATAGAACATCATAAAAAATCATTAGATTTTTATTTGTGGTTTGAAGAGCATTTGGATCAGGAACTTTATCTGCATCTGAATAAAAACAACATTTAACTGGTGATTTATTACAGTACTGTTTACTAATTTCTTGCAAAGCTTCATATGGGGAAATATTCTTTTCTAAACAATAATCACTGTTTTTAAATAATTCTAAGATTACACTTTTAGGTATGTATAAAATTGGAAAAAAGTAGGAGCAGCTTTATTACTTAACGATTACAAAGTTTTAGGTAAGTTTTGTTCAAAACCTGTTCTGACAATCTTATATTCCGGTTGAAATAATGATTTTCCAAAAACCTGGAGATTATCATAGACAAGCCAACCATCGTTAAGAAGCAGATCGAAAAGTAAATTAGTTTTTCCACATCCTGATTTCCCTACTATAAGGCCTCTGATACTATTTGGTAATAAAGGATTGTTTTGTCTTTTTGAGTTTTCATGCCATGATAAATTTTCTATTTCCATTTTTAGAGGTGAAAATTGTCACCTTAAGAAATCAAGACAAACAAAATATCAACAGGTTGAGAATCACTTGAGACATAGAACGCGATTCATGAATATTTCATTAGACAGGGTGGCTGATATTAAAGACGCTTTCAGGATCTTAAACACGTCAGTAAAAATTGAATAGGCTTTTGAATCTATTCATACAAACCTATCCGCTCATGGATGAGCGCAGTTTTAAAGGTTAAGTCATCCGTGAAGAAAACCTCTTACGACTGAACTCTTTATATGAGGGTGTTTCCCGACCTACTTTTACCGCTCATGCAGGAGCGCTACAGTGAAATATGTGGGTGTTGGCTTCACTTTGTTTTCTTTTCAGAAATCAAAGTTACTAACGCTAGCCAGGACGAGAACCTCCCCACACTTCGGCCAGCATAGCAGATATTTTCTCCAAAAATAAAAAAAATATATCAATCATTATAAAAAAATTTAAAAATCATTACAAAAAAATTACAAAATCATTATAAAAAAATCAATCATTAAAAATTTTATAGTCACATTCTATTAGACGCCCCTGCAGAAGGTAGCTACATCAATATAAATTAATAACATGTCCCCTATTTCCTTCTTTCGATTATATACTTCAGAAAATGATAACCCCAATTGTCTAAAACGAGGATAATCCTTCAGTAATTTTGCAATCTGGCGTAATTTGCGATCATATGATTCATCAATTCCTATACTAGTCTTAACCCACTCACCCCATGCACCTGTTATTTGCTCTGATTTTTATTATTTTGATGTGTACTAAAGGCCAACATCAACCACTTTCCATACTCTATGGAAATGGCGAGTGTCTTAGCATTTTGCTTCTTGTATATGGTGTTGACAATTTTAAAATAGTTTTTTTTATCTGATCAAGACTTTCTACCCTTTGTCCGTCAACATTAGGGCAGCAGACTTGTTCATCAGATTCAACTATTTTTTCTTTCAAATAATTATGCAGTTCAACACCCGTCAGTGTTGGCCTTTTTACCCCAGCTTGTGGGAGTAACTTTTTTTTTGGCTTTTTTGGCCAATCTATTATTACGTTGGGACCTTCGTTTTTATATTTTTGGATAGCAATACACGAGTTGTAATGGAACTGAAAACGAGCTTCGATAAGTTTATCTTCGTTTTCACTCCACGGATACTGATATTGGGTATTATTGTCTCTATTATCTAAAAAGCTAGTTATACTATCAATGCTAGTACCTTCTGGAAGATCTATGTCCATAGAATTATTCGAATTCGACATTTTTAACACAAATCAAAAAACACGTTCGTTCGTTAGAAGAAAATATCTCCCGAGTTGCTGAGCGTGTTATGAAACAAACTTTATGCACGGCTGAATAAATCACGTGATTAAAAAGGCCAAACTAATTGGATAGTTGAATCCGAGGAGCCTTCTTGTGAAGTTATTATTAGAATTATAAAATTAGGGAAGGGCGTTGTTTTTATGTTCTTTACAATTTATCTTTTACGTAATGGGTTATAGGTTTCATTTGATTGCACATTGAACAAGTTTAGTGGTCCATTTTTTTATATAATGATTTTAATATATATGATTTCGGGGGTTCTGAAAATATTAAAGGAGGAGTTAATTTTTTAGGGCGTCTAAATGTTATTTTATTTTTTATGTTCATGGTTTTCCAAAATAATAATTTTTTTATTTTGGACTTAAATAGAAGTATGATAATATCTGTATTAATTGGAGTTTAGCACAGTTCTATTATTTTTTATTTTTTATTTTTTAAAATTTTTAATTTTTTATTCGGTCATTTTAATATACTTTTTATTTTTTTATTATTTATTTATTTTATTTTATTTTTTGAAAAATTGAACAATCTATTTTTGTGAAAATTGAACAATCTATTTTTTTTTAAATTGAAGAAACAAAAGTAATCGGGGAAATTATTTTATCTGAGATGTGAAAAGGACAGAATAGTTTTATTGCATTTTCTGAACGTATTTATATCTAAGATGGATAGAATAGTTTTATACCAAAGATGCATTTCTGAAAATCTCAAAAATTTTTTCAAAAATATGAGTGAGCCAGACACGTAAATATGACCACTACTTGCATATAAACTTGTCTAGTAGTGTCTTGGCTTATAAACCTGAATTTGTCATATGTTATATACTGCATGTAAGCTTGTCTAGTAGTGCTTTGGCTTATAAATCTGAACTTGTCATGTTTTCTTACACCATGTAGCTGGACAGGGACAGCGAATAATTTCAGAAATACCGAACTTATCATCATGTGTCAGGTGGTTGTCAACCTATCAACATGTGTCAGGTGGTTGTCTACCTATCAACATGTGTCAGGTGGTTGTCTACCTATCAGCATTCTCCACTTGTCTACTAAATAAAAAAATGTAGCAGTTAGTTCTCCAATACTTAGACTTGTTAACTAAATAAAAAAATGTAGCAGTTAGTTCTCCAATACTTACACTCGTCTACTAAATAAAAAAAATGTAGCAGTTACTTCTCCAATACTTACACTTCTCTACTAAATAAAAAAATGTAGCAGTTAGTTCTCCAATACTTACACTCGTCTACTAAATAAAAAAATGTAGCAGTTAGTTCTCCAATACTTACACTCGTCTACTAAATAAAAAAAGTAGCAGTTAGTTCTCCAATACTTACACTCGTCTACTAAATAAAAAAATGTAGCAGTTAGTTCTCCAATACTTACACTCGTCTACTAAATGAAACATTTGGATCAACTTTGTGTCTGACAACATTTTATGCTGCTCTGTTATGGTCAAATATAACAGGCCTGTGCACTGTGCACAGACGTCACCTTGGTAACCGTTGTTTCTTGTTTGAACACGGATTGTTGTGTGGCCCTTACATTTAATTTCCGGACACCAATGTCACAGTAAGCGTTTTTCTTTTTGCCTTACTTCTCACTTTGTTACTCATCAATGAACTTATCAGTCACGGTTGATGACTTTGATGAAAAAGATCGCTACCGTCTTATCTGACAATGTCCATAACGTTGATATTGGAAACATGAATCGCCCAAAACATGTCCGTGTTGCTCGCACTCAACATATCGTGTTTAAATGAGTGAGCTCACTTAAAAAGATTTCTCAAGCTGATTGGTCACTTGAAACAGCCCTCAACTAACAAATCAATGGAAAACTGGTCGGCCCTGCTAGAGTTAACGAAACATCGGCTTCTGCGAGTCGTTATAAATAGACGGAGTTCGTGTATTGGAATGTCAAAACATCGTGTAGAAAGAGCAGATAACTGACTATCACTGTTGTTCTAGAAGCAAAATCCAAAAGTGATTTGGAAATAATGAGTGAGGAGTGACAGAAGCGGAAGATTTGGTTCACGTTCACTGAGTGAGGAGTGACAGAAGCGGAAGATTTGGTCCATGTTCACTGAGTGAGGAGTGACAGAAGCGGAAGATTTGGTCCATGTTCACTGAGTGAGGAGTGACAGAAGCGGAAGATTTGGTCCATGTTCACTGAGTGAGGAGTGACAGAAGCGGAAAATTTGGTCCATGTTCACTGAGTGAGGAGTGACAGAAGCGGAAGATTTGGTTTATGTTCCAGTTCAGGTGGCAACAGACGTTTTAAGTGAGGAAACATACATTTCAGTGTCTGATCTTTTACCATGCATCATCTGGCCACGCCTTTCTATGACTGTAGCATTTATTGGACACTGATCTTGGCCACGCCTTTCTGTGACTGTAGCATTTACTGGACACTGAAATTCTGAGAGAAATCCTGAATGGTCAGGATCACACATCACGTTTACATTTTTTCATTCACTTTTTATGTAAAGCTGGGACTGAACGGGTTTCCTGCAGGGGACAGATAAAAATGAGCAGCTTGGCTCTACTTTCAAATGTGTGGCACTGTAGTAACCAAAATCTCCACATGTGTGGCACTGTAGTGACCAGAACCTCCACGTGTGTGGCACTGTAGTAACCAGAACCTCCACGTGTGTGGCACTGTAGTAACCAGAACCTCCAAAAAGCTGTTTTATGTGTCCATCTCTACAATGCCCTTCGTCCCCTGTAGTACAAGGCCCAGCTGGGCTGAAACCAACCGTGGAGTTAGTCTAAATTCCACCGTGGGTATTTGTAAGGTGTATCTATGGACACAAGTTAAGGGCCGGTTTTTTCAATTCTCACAAAAACAAAATCAACTGACTAACAAACAAGCCATTAGTACCAAATAAAACAGCATTTAAAACTGGACAAATTCGAACATTTCATTTGCAAATCGGAATAGGAGTACACATACAGCAAGCTGGCGAAATCACTCACCCCTCATCCAAAAATTCATAAGAGTGGTCTTCAAACAACAAACATGTCAGTATCGCGTGTGGCCACCGTTCCCTGCCAGACATTCGACGCACCGTTGCCTCATCGAGTTAACCAGGGTTGTTAGGACATTTTGTGGCATGGCCTGCTACTCTTGTTGAAGGAAAAAGGTCAGATGGGTGACATCAACAGGTGGAGGATGATTTGTTGAAACCCGTCTGCCTAGGACATCCCAAATGTGCTGAATGGGCGAGAGATCGGGCGACTGAGCTGGCCAATCGATTCTAATGATACTTTGCTGTTGAAGAAAATCTTCTACGACACGACCCCGATGTGGTCTTGCGTTATCTCCTGCACTCATGGTGAAGTAGTATCACTACTTTTAAGTGATGACAAGCTACCGAGATTGTGTGTGCTACTGTTTTATGAGTTTAAGTGGAGTAAGTTATAGTCAATCTGACTGTTGAATCTGATAGTATAAGCAACTGTTTCTTTGATATACACAGAGAAACGAACACGCCCAGGCACACAACACCAACTTAGATCACAGCAGCACAGTATGAGAACCTCTGACATTTCTGAGATAAAACTACAGATAACATTAACAAGATGTGAAGTACAAAACAAGTTTTATTAATAAGTACTAATGCTAAGTGACATGAGGTGAAGAATGTTAAACAATAAATACAGTTAGGCTCCACCCCGGCAAGACAGAAGTTTGCCATATGGGAAGTGGGTGATCTACATTCATCCCAAGACAAAAAGCAATCTAACAACATGATAACAAAAGTACAACCTACTGACTGTCATGAACATGACACTGATTTTCCACAAAAGTCACAGACACATTTTTAGAACCACTGGTCCTAATAAATCTCGACAGTGCTACAATAACAGCCAGCACAAACATCTTGTTCAAGATGACCAGACTAAATCACTTCAAGCTGTTCTACATAGTTTCATACTGATCACAGGCCTATCATAAAAACTTCTACTCTGATCAAAACTTCTATCACCTCTGTTCTAATAGTTTCTTCCTAATATCTAGTCTCTTGCAATGTCGTCTGCCTTAATCGTCTGCTCCAATCTTCTGCTCCTAATATCGTCTGTTTCCAACATCGTCTGCTAGTTCTAATGTCGTTCTAGCGAGAACTAGAGGATCGGATTTTTCCAATCACTCTGTGGTTATTCTAATATACTTCTACAATTATCCTATACTGCTACAGTGGCTTGCAAGGTAGGTTGGACAATGGGTTACAGAATTTCATTCAGGTATCGCTGGGCAGTTAGGGTGCCATGAATGACATGGAGGGGAGTCCTGCCGTGCCTACTGATGCCACCCCAGACCACGATTGATCCCCCTCTGTAATGATCCACCTCTTGGATAGTGGCGTCATGGAACCGTTTCCCTGACCTTCTCCAAACACGGATTCTGCCATCATTGAAGGACATACTGAAGCGGGATTCGTCTGTGAAAAGAATTTCACCCCACTGACACCTCGTCCAACGGATGTGCTGCCGGCACCAGGCAACTCTAGCTCTAAATTCCACCGTGGGTATTTGTAAGGTGTATCTATGGACACAAGTTAAGGGCCGGTTTTTTCAATTCTCACAAAAACAAAATCAACTGACTAACAAACAAGCCATTAGTACCAAATAAAACAGCATTTAAAACTGGACAAATTCGAACATTTCATTTGCAAATCGGAATAGGAGTACACATACAGCAAGCTGGCGAAATCACTCACCCCTCATCCAAAAATTCATAAGAGTGGTCTTCAAACAACAAACATGTCAGTATCGCGTGTGGCCACCGTTCCCTGCCAGACATTCGACGCACCGTTGCCTCATCGAGTTAACCAGGGTTGTTAGGACATTTTGTGGCATGGCCTGCTACTCTTGTTGAAGGAAAAAGGTCAGATGGGTGACATCAACAGGTGGAGGATGATTTGTTGAAACCCGTCTGCCTAGGACATCCCAAATGTGCTGAATGGGCGAGAGATCGGGCGACTGAGCTGGCCAATCGATTCTAATGATACTTTGCTGTTGAAGAAAATCTTCTACGACACGACCCCGATGTGGTCTTGCGTTATCTCCTGCACTCATGGTGAAGTAGTATCACTACTTTTAAGTGATGACAAGCTACCGAGATTGTGTGTGCTACTGTTTTATGAGTTTAAGTGGAGTAAGTTATAGTCAATCTGACTGTTGAATCTGATAGTATAAGCAACTGTTTCTTTGATATACACAGAGAAACGAACACGCCCAGGCACACAACACCAACTTAGATCACAGCAGCACAGTATGAGAACCTCTGACATTTCTGAGATAAAACTACAGATAACATTAACAAGATGTGAAGTACAAAACAAGTTTTATTAATAAGTACTAATGCTAAGTGACATGAGGTGAAGAATGTTAAACAATAAATACAGTTAGGCTCCACCCCGGCAAGACAGAAGTTTGCCATATGGGAAGTGGGTGATCTACATTCATCCCAAGACAAAAAGCAATCTAACAACATGATAACAAAAGTACAACCTACTGACTGTCATGAACATGACACTGATTTTCCACAAAAGTCACAGACACATTTTTAGAACCACTGGTCCTAATAAATCTCGACAGTGCTACAATAACAGCCAGCACAAACATCTTGTTCAAGATGACCAGACTAAATCACTTCAAGCTGTTCTACATAGTTTCATACTGATCACAGGCCTATCATAAAAACTTCTACTCTGATCAAAACTTCTATCACCTCTGTTCTAATAGTTTCTTCCTAATATCTAGTCTCTTGCAATGTCGTCTGCCTTAATCGTCTGCTCCAATCTTCTGCTCCTAATATCGTCTGTTTCCAACATCGTCTGCTAGTTCTAATGTCGTTCTAGCGAGAACTAGAGGATCGGATTTTTCCAATCACTCTGTGGTTATTCTAATATACTTCTACAATTATCCTATACTGCTACAGTGGCTTGCAAGGTAGGTTGGACAATGGGTTACAGAATTTCATTCAGGTATCGCTGGGCAGTTAGGGTGCCATGAATGACATGGAGGGGAGTCCTGCCGTGCCTACTGATGCCACCCCAGACCACGATTGATCCCCCTCTGTAATGATCCACCTCTTGGATAGTGGCGTCATGGAACCGTTTCCCTGACCTTCTCCAAACACGGATTCTGCCATCATTGAAGGACATACTGAAGCGGGATTCGTCTGTGAAAAGAATTTCACCCCACTGACACCTCGTCCAACGGATGTGCTGCCGGCACCAGGCAACTCTAGCTCTGCGGTGAGCTGGAGTAAGAGGTATTTTTAGTGCTGGTCGTCGTGAAGCCAGTCCAGATTCTCGTAAACGCCTGCAAATTGTTCTGCCGCTAACACTGACGTGTTCCGTATTCATTAGCTGGTTTCTGAGAGTAGAAGACGTTACTGTCCGGTTGCGAAGTGTTGACAGCTGCAGGTATCTGTCATCTTGTCTACTCGTGCAACGAGGTCGACCGGAACGATGCCTGTCTTCTACTCCTCCGGTTGCGCGAAATCGCTCCAAATGCCTTTGGATGGTAGAATGGGACATCCCTGAACGCCGTGCAACTTCACGGCCAGATAAACCGCTTTCAACCAAGGCTATGGCCCGATGACGCTCAAAGGTGCTAAAATGCCTTCGCTGTGGCATGATGTTTTTCAAATGACAAAAATACTCCTAAATCGCTTTAATAAAAATGATTGGAAGGTGAGAAGTGTTCACTAAGGATGCATCTTGCATGTGCATCACAAATCAGCAAGATTTAATTGCCTGCTGGGTCATGCTGACACTTTTAAAAATGCCCTAACATTTTGTTTAGGATCACACATCACATTTACATTTTTTCCTTCACTTTTTATGTAAAGCTGGGACTGAACGGGTTTCCTGCAGGGGACAGATAAAAATGAGCAGCTTGGCTCTACTTTCAAATGTGTGGCACTGTAGTAACCAAAACCTCCACATGTGTGGCACTGTAGTGACCAGAACCTCCACGTGTGTGGCACTGTAGTAACCAGAACCTCCACGTGTGTGGCACTGTAGTAACCAGAACCTCCAAAAAGCTGTTTTATGTGTCCATCTCTACAATGCCCTTCGTCCCCTGTAGTACAAGGCCCAGCTGGGCTGAAACCAACCGTGGAGTTAGTATAAATTCCACCTTGGGTATTTGTAAGCTGTATCTATGGACACAAGTTAAGGGCCGGTTTTTTCAATTCTCACAAAAACAAAATCAACTGACTAACAAACAAGCCATTAGTACCAAATAAAACAGCATTTAAAACTGGACAAATTCGAACATTTCATTTGCAAATCGGAATAGGAATACACATACAGCAAGCTGGCGAAATCACTCACCCCTCATCCAAAAATTCATAAGAGTGGTCTTCGAACAACAAACATATCAGTATCGCGTGTGGCCACCGTTCGCTGCCACACATTCGACGCACCGTTGCCTCAGCGAGTTAACCAGGGTTGTTAGGACATTCTGTGGAATGGCCTGCTACTCTTGTTGAAGGAAAAGGGTCAGATGGGTGACATCAACAGGTGGAGGATGATTTGTTGAAACCCGTCTGCCTAGGACATCCCAAATGTGCTGAATGGGCGAGAGATCGGGCGACTGAGCTGGCCAATCGATTCTAATGATACTTGAAGAAAATCTTCTACGACACGACCCCGATGTGGTCTTGCGTTATCGTCCTGCACTCAAGGTGAAGTAGTATCACTACTTTTAAGTGATGACAAGTTAGCGAGATTGTGTGTGCTACTGCTTTATGAGTTTAAGTGGAGTAAGTTATAGTCAATTTGACTGTTGAATCTGATAGTATAAGCAACTGTTTCTTTGATATACACAGAGAAACGAACACACCCAGGCACACAGCTCCAACTTAGATCACAGCAGCACAGTATGAGAACCTCTGACATTTCTGAGATAAAACTACAGATAACATTA
>CM019693.1:50283454-50548454 GCA_009760885.1 Achatina immaculata | reverse complement strand
CTCTTCAGTAATAAAAATCAGTCAATCAATCAATCTCTCGCAAGAAATCGTTATTTCCAACAAACTTTCACATATAATTAGCGACCTTACATTAACTTGAACATACATGTATATATGGTTTTCAATAAAACTATATTTGAACAGAACTTGTCATGAGAGTGAGTTGCATGATTATTAGATTATAATCTTGATGAAAGTGTAGATGAAAATAAAATCATTTTAATGTTTAAAATATTTCACCAGCGGTTTTATCAGGGTCAGTCTGCCCGAAGGTCACTGTAGCTACTTTTGGGAGGCCGGCAACTCCCGGTGGGACATAGAATGGAAGGGAGTTAGGCGAGCTACAATGACAAGACATTAAGAGGATTTGAGAGATCTTGATTAGAGTTAGGCAAGCTACAATGATAAGACATTAAGAGGATTTGAGAGATCTTGATTAGAGTTAGGCGAGTTACAATGATAAGACATTAAGAGGATTTGAGAGATCTTGATTAGAGTTAGGCAAGCTACAATGATAAGACATTAAGAGGATTTGAGAGATCTTGATTAGAGTTAGGCGAGTTACAATGATAAGACATTAAGAGGATTTGAGAGATCTTGATTAGAGTTAGGCGAGTTACAATGATAAGACATTAAGAGGATTTGAGAGATCTTGATTAGGGTTAGGCAAGCTACAATGATAAGACATTAAGAGGATTTGAGAGATCTTGATTAGAGTTAGGCAAGCTTCAATGATAAGACATTAAGAGGATTTGAGAGATCTTGATTAGGGTTAGGCAAGCTACAATGATAAGACATTAAGAGGATTTGAGAGATCTTGATTAGGGTTAGGCAAGCTACAATGATAAGACATTAAGAGGATTTGAGAGATCTTGATTAGAGTTAAGCAAGCTTCAATATTAAGTCATTAATAGGATTTGAGAGATCTTGATTAGAGTTAAGCAAGCTTCAATATTAAGTCATTAATAGGATTTGAGAGGTCTAGACTGGACACAAGGGAGATATGTTCCTTATCTTGTAGAGACAAGTGAAAGAAAACATGCAAGGCATCTGTCTAGAGACTTGTGAAAGGATTTGTCGTTGCTCGTTTTCTTAAACAGACACTTGGCGTGTCATGTTATATTTCATGTTGTAGACGGTGAGTGACCAATCTGAACTTTCACGTACCTAGGAAGGGCTGCCGGGCTACAATTTCCTCATCTTCTTTTCCAAGATATACAGAAAAATAGCAACACTGAACAACTTTTTTGTGTGTGAAAATCATATTTTGATTTGTTTCTACAGGTTTACACAGACATCTAAACTCATACAACAAAAATATCAACTTCTCCTGTGTGTCTGCTGTTCTATTGGGGATGATGTTTGACATGACTGCTCTGTATATGTTTTATTTCTCATTTTGTTTCTGTTTCTGTTCTATTTGCGAGAAGTTTTAGTGTGAGTGATACTGTTTCTGTTTCTAATCTACTTGTAAGAAGTTTTAATGTGAGTGATATTGTTTCTGTTACTAATCTACTTGTAAGAAGTTTTAGTTCTCATGATATTGTTTCTGTTTCAATTCTACTTGTAAGAAGTTTTAGTGTGAGTGATATTGTTTCTGTTTCTAATCTACTTGTAAGAAGTTTTAGTTCTCATGATATTGTTTCTGTTTCAATTCTACTTGTAAGAAGTTTTAGTGTGAGTGATATTGTTTCTGTTTCTAATCTACTTGTAAGAAGTTTTAGTGTGAGTGATATTGTTTCTGTTTCTAATCTACTTGTAAGAAGTTTTAGTTCTCGTGATATTGTTTCTGTTTCTAATCTACTTGTAAGAAGTTTTAGTGTGAGTGATATTGTTTCTGTTTCTAATCTACTTGTAAGAAGTTTTAGTGTGAGTGATATTGTTTCTGTTTCTAATCTACTTGTAAGAAGTTTTAGTGTGAGTGATATTGTTTCTGTTTCTAATCTACTTGTAAGAAGTTTTAGTGTGAGTGATATTGTTTCTGTTTCTAATCTACTTGTAAGAAGTTTTAGTGTGAGTGATATTGTTTCTGTTTCTGTTTCTAATCTACTTGTAAGAAGTTTTAGTGTGAGTGATATTGTTTCTGTTTCTAATCTACTTGTAAGAAGTTTTAGTGTGAGTGATATTGTTTCTGTTTCTAATCTACTTGTAAGAAGTTTTAGTTCTCGTGATATTGTTTCTGTTTCTAATCTACTTGTAAGAAGTTTTAGTGTGAGTGATATTGTTTCTGTTTCTAATCTACTTGTAAGAAGTTTTAGTGTGAGTGATATTGTTTCTGTTTCTAATCTACTTGTAAGAAGTTTTAGTGTGAGTGATATTGTTTCTGTTTCTAATCTACTTGTAAGAAGTTTTAGTGTGAGTGATAGTGTTTCTGTTTCTAATCTACTTGTAAGAAGTTTTAGTTCTCGTGATATTGTTTCTGTTTCTAATCTACTTGTAAGAAGTTTTAGTGTGAGTGATATTGTTTCTGTTTCTAATCTACTTGTAAGAAGTTTTAGTGTGAGTGATATTGTTTCTGTTTCTAATCTACTTGTAAGAAGTTTTAGTGTGAGTGATATTGTTTCTGTTTCTGTTCTACTTGAGAAGTTTTAATGCTAGAGATTGTATTTATATTTCTGTTCCTGTTCTAGTTTGTGAGAAGTTTTACTGGTCATGATATCGTTTCTGTTTCTATTCTACTTGTGGTTAGTTTTAGTGCTCATGACATTGTTTCTACTTCTGTTTCTATCCTACGGTTTTATGTGGTGGTATTGGTGTGTATATGTGCTCACTTGGTTTTATGTGATGGCATTGTTGTGTATATACGCTCATTTGGTTCTCTGTGATGATATTGCTTTGTATATGCGCTCATTTGGTTTTATGTGATGGTATTGCTGTGTATATGCGCTCATTTGATTAGCGTGTATTAGGTAGACAGGAAATCTAACAGTGTATCGTTTCATCAAACCCATGACGGGCAACTTCAAGGGGAGATTAGCAAGTAACATCTGGCTTAACCCGCGTTTACAGCCAGAGAAGTGGGCTCAGATACGTGAAGTAATCTTTTTTTTATCATTTAGACCAAATCATTTAAATGAAGCTATTTAATTCACAAGATTAATTTAGTTTAGCTCTAGAGTATGAACGTTATTTCTATATAAAGCTGGATGAGTATCAGTCATGTTACAGATGAGTGTTTGGTGATTACTTTTTACGATTCCTTCAAATCCATTTTGTTGTAATTTCTTTACTGTATGTCGTTTGTTCCCATTACTTGACGCAGTTACGTGGATTATTATTTCATACACGAGCTAGAGAACATTCACTGACCATGAAAGTCATACACGAGATAGAGAACATTTACTGACCATGAAAGTCATACACGAGATAGAGAACATTCACTGACCATGAAAGTCATACACGAGATAGAGAACATTCACTGACCATGAAAGTCATACACGAGATAGAGAACATTCACTGACCATGAAAGTCATACACGAGATAGAGAACATTCACTGACCATGAAAGTCATACACGAGCTAGAGAACATTTACTGACCATGAAAGTCATACACGAGATAGAGAACATTCACTGACCATGAAAGTCATACACGAGATAGAGAACATTCACTGACCATGAAAGTCATACACGAGATAGAGAACATTCACTGACCATGAAAGTCATACACGAGATAGAGAACATTCACTGAAAGTCTGCTTGTTTCTGGACGTACTAGTTCTGGATGTTGTGGTTGCTATGGTGAATGGCAGTTTCTGCACCAGTCTTAATGTTGACATTTTCGCAACTCCTGTTGTTGTGTTTGTGCGAGACAGTAAAAGTTGATGCTATAACCCACAGTCATGAGTACCTGTGAACAGCGAGATGACACAGTCATGAGTACCTGTGAACAGCGAGATGATACAGTCATGAGTACCTGTGAACAGCGAGATGACACAGTCATGAGTACCTGTGAACAGCGAGATGACACAGTCATGAGTACCTGTGAACAGCGAGATGATACAGTCATGAGTACCTGTGAACAGCGAGATGATACAGTCATGAGTACCTGTGAACAGCGAGATGATACAGTCATGAGTACCTGTGAACAGCGAGATGATACAGTCATGAGTACCTGTGAACAGCGAGATGATACAGTCATGAGTACCTGTGAACAGCGAGATGATACAGTCATGATGACTGATGAGTTGACTATCATCAAATTATATTTTACTTTTTCTGTCATAAAGTGAACACTCACAAAAATGTTATGAAGTAATTCCAGCTGGAGGATATCATATCAGTGGAGAACTAACAGAAATAAAAACCCACAGACACGCACACACACCCACACCCACATGGATGATGGTGTGGAGATGAAGAACAGACCAGTATTATTTTGTCGACGGATTTGAAATAATTATTTGGTGTTGACTAATAACAAAATCCTGTATTTCTTGCAAGTCTGAGTGTGTCAGATGAAAATTTGAGACTAACATGTGTGTGTCTAGCTACTAGGAGATACAATCTAAATATGAGGCTGATCTGTCTGTTCATCGCTAGTAGGAGCTAATATCTATACAATAATAAAAGAATATCAGCGCAGGCTCGGCATCGGCGTCTCATGCTGCAACAATGTCTGAAAAGCTGTTTGGGATGTTGCCCTCCTTTCTGCAGTGAGTGCTACCCATAGCATTGAGTTCTAGCTCCAGCACTGAGTGTTAGCTTTAGCATTGAGTTCTAGCTCCAGCAGTGAGTGCTAGCTCTAGCAGTGAGTTCTAGCTCCAGCAGTGAATGCTAACTCCAGCAGTGAGTTCTAGCTCAAGCAGTGAGTGCTAACTCCAGCAGTGAGTGCTAATTCCAGCAGTGAGTGCTAACTCCAGCAGTGAGTGCTAACTCCAGCATTGAGTTCTAGCTCCAGCAGTGAATGCTAACTCCAGCAGTGAGTTCTAGCTCCAGCAGTGAGTGCTAACTCCAGCAGTGAATGCTAATTCCAGCAGTGAGTGCTAACTCCAGCAGTGAGTGCTAACTCCAGCAGTGAGTGCTAACTCCAGCAGTGAGTGCTAACTCCAGCAGTGAGTGCTAATTCCAGCAGTGAGTGCTAACTCCAGCAGTGAGTGCTAACTCCAGCAGTGAGTGCTAGCTCCAATAGTGAGTGCTAACTCCAGCAGTGAGTGCTAGCTCCAATAGTGAGTGCTATCTCCAGCAGTGAGTGCTAACTCCAGCAGTGAGTGCTAACTCCAGATCATTCACAGTGTTGATGTCATACTGACATGTCATTCTGTTCATCGCAGGCGTGTTCTGTCGGGTTCATGTCAGGAGATTTTGTAGACCAATCCAGCACAAGAAAAGGTTGCTGTTCTAACAAACTCCTGAAGTATATATATATCTTACCGTGTCAGAAGACTCACAGCGACATTGGATGAGATCTTGAACCAAAAATTCAGCTGCTCCCTGTTCCCAGTCTCTACATCGCGGCCATTTTGTATAATAGCATACCAAGCAGATCAGCATATATACAGGTGGCTCAGTGCTAGGAACAGCAGAAGTGGTTGGCGTTTTACCTGCCTCAGTGGAAGAGTAGTGGCACAGGGTTTGGGAGTCTTTGAAGTCAGCACATCAAGCACGCGAATGGAGACTGAGGCTGTCTCGGCAGCAATGGAATGGTTCCTTGCCCATGAAGTTCATGGAGTCACTGTGGCGGATTCGCAGAGTATGCTCCATGAGACTGAGAAAAAAATGGTTAAAAAAGAACGGGTTTGTCTGTTAAGCCAATGAAATGTGACAAGTCTAACATGTCTTTATTGTCCAGGGCATGTAGGAGTACATGGCAGTGATGTGGAAGACAGACTTGTTGGACAGGCTAAGATAAATGGCAGGCTGAGAATGGACAAGGGTGACATTGCTAAAGCCGTACTGGAAAGACTGCGGGAAAATGAAGAGCAGGAAAGGAAGAATAATGTAATTGTGATGCGATCTCTGGATCTAGGAAATTAAGGGTGCTGGTAGGAGATCTGAACTGTGTGGCAGAAAATGCGTCGTGAAGAGCCACCACTTGATGGAAACTACTAGCAAACATACTCTTTGATGGGAACTACTAGCAAACATACTCTTTGATGGGAACTACTAGCAAACATACTCTTTGATGGAAACTACTAGCAAACATATTCTTTGATGGAAACTACTAGCAAACATACTCTTTGATGGGAACTACTAGCAAACATACTCTTTGATGGGAACTACTAGCAAACATACTCTTTGATGGGAACTACTAGCAAACATACTCTTTGATGGGAACTACTAGCAAACATACTCTTTGATGGGAACTACTAGCAAACATACTCTTTGATGGAAACTACTAGCAAACATACTCTTTGATGGAAACTACTAGCAAACATACTCTTTGATGGAAACTACTAGCTCCATGTGACACCTGGATACGTGTGTATACAGATGGATCTGCACATAATGCCATAAAGAATGGAGGGGCAGGAGCATATATTGAATATCCAAACAACACCATTGACAAGATTTCCATACCCACTGGTAAATACTGCAACAACTTTGATGCAGAAGTTAGGGCAATTATTGCTGCAGTTGAAAAACTATCAGACTCCAGAATTGATACATGTCCTGTAGTAATTCTCACAGATGCAAGATCAGTACTGGAGGCTCTTCAGTGCAACAAACTACCAGACCTTAAGGATGCCTTGTCAAAAATTGGCTTACAACATGGAGTCACTTTGCAATGGATTCCCTCCCACTGTGGGATACCAGGCAATGAGAAAGCTGACCATCTGGCCAAAGAGGGCACTGAAATGGAGCAACCAGACATACCAATCACTTATAATCAGAAGAAAAGCATGATAAAAACCTACAGGAAGCCACAAACACCACCACATGATGACTATCACATGCTAAACAGAAAGGAACAAGTCACCATCTTCCGTCTCCGAACAGGACACAGCCGACTCCGAAGTCATATGTATACAAAGTTTAAGGTTGGTACTACTAATCTATGTACATGTGCCCAGGTGCCCCAAACTGTGGAACATATCCTCCAGAACTGCATCAACTACGAGACACTGAGAAATAATTACTGGCCCAGTGAAACCACTAAAGAAGATAAGCTCTACGGTTCCATACATGAATTACAAAAAACAGTGAAATTTATCCAAGAGACAGGACTGCAGATATAGACAGACAGTGCGAACGAAGAAGAAGAAGAAGAAGAAGAAACTACTAGCAAACATACTCTTTGATGGAAACTACTAGCAAACATACTCTTTGATGGAAACTACTAGCAAACATACTCTTTGATGGAAACTACTAGCAAACATACTCTTTGATGGAAACTACTAGCAAACATACTCTTTGATGGAGGCTGCGGTATGAGGCGGGGCATATATGAGGCTGTCCTGAAGGCAGTGACGCCTGAGTCTGATTTTGAAGCCTTAAACTTGTGAAGGAAATGTTTGGTAAGATTAGCCGTGTGAGGTCTAGCTCTATCTTGCTGAAAGATTCTCAGATCTGGGTGATTTTAGAAGACAGGCTCTACGATATGAGGCAGTACTTGATTTTAGAAGACAGGCTCTACGATATGAGGCAGTACTTGATTTTAGAAGACAGGCTCTACGATATGAGGCAGTACTTGATTTTAGAAGACAGGCTCTACGATATGAGGCAGTACTTGATTTTAGAAGACAGGCTCTACGATATGAGGCAGTACTTGATTGACGTGGAGTCAGCGGAACCACTATCTCTGAAAGTATGGAGTGAAGTACGGTGATCACGGGTGAATGTACCCCACACATGTACACTTCCTCCTCCATACCTGCCATGATGGACTATACACTTCCTCCTCCATACCTGCCATGATGGACTATACACTTCCTCCTCCATACCTGCCATGATGGACTATACACTTCCTCCTGCATACCTGCCATGATGGACTATACACTTCCTCCTCCATACCTGCCATGATGGATTATACACTTCCTCCTCCATACCTGCCATGATGGACTATACACTTCCTCCTCCATACCTGCCATGATGGACTATACACTTCCTCCTCCATACCTGCCATGATGGACTATACACTTCCTCCTCCATACCTGCCATGATGGACTATACACTTCCTCCTCCATACCTGCCATGATGGACTATACACTTCCTCCTCCATACCTGCCATGATGGACTATACACTTCCTCCTCCATACCTGCCATGATGGATTATACACTTCCTCCTCCATACCTGCCATGATGGACTATACACTTCCTCCTCCATACCTGCCATGATGGACTATACACTTCCTCCTCCATACCTGCCATGATGGACTATACACTTCCTCCTCCATACCTGCCATGATGGACTATACACTTCCTCCTGCATACCTGCCATGATGGACTATACACTTCCTCCTCCATACCTGCCATGATGGATTATACACTTCCTCCTCCATACCTGCCATGATGGACTATACACTTCCTCCTCCATACCTACCATGATGGACTATACACTTCCTCCTCTATACCTGCCATGATGGACTATACACTTCCTCCTCCATACCTGCCATGATGGATTATACACTTCCTCCTCCATACCTTCCATGATGGACTATACACTTCCTCCTCCATACCTGCCATGATGGATTATACACTTCCTCCTCCATACCTGCCATGCTGGACCACACACACATCAGCAGATCTTTCTCCGGGATGACGGCGACGTCTTCTATCAGCCACGAAGACACTGAAACGACTTTCAGCTGTGAACATCGTCGATCTCCATTCTGCCATTGGACGACGTAAATTTTGTCAGACCGAAGCCATTCTGCTGGTCTGGTGACGTCTAGTAAGGATGAGGCCAACGTTGGGATGCCTGTTTTGCAAGCCAGCGGCCTGGAGTCTCCCTCGTACAGTGTTTGCGTTAAGTCATCGAGTAGGAAGTGCATCTGTTGCTGTCAGAGTTGCTGCTTGGCAACGGGTGCGCTGTCGTAGCAATAGCATTTGACGACCTCGAACTTGCGTTGTTATACGGGGTTGACCAGGCCTGGTACCCTTAATCGTGGTACCTGTTGCCTGAAATCGCTGGTTCAGTCTCGCTATAGTGAATGGTCAGAATGAAAATGTCTGGCAACACCTCTGGTCGACATTCCACTGCTGAGCATACCAACAGCTTGCCATCGCTTTTGTGACAACAATCTGGGCATGGCATAAACATTAGCAGACTTCCTTTCCATGAAAACAAACCTTTTGCTTGCTTAAAACTACCTAGTGGGCGTGCCAGACTTGAAAGTCACAGCACTTTTAATAAGGCCACATACAAGTATAAAGAAAAATGCGAGTTGCAAGTGCTACATGCTAAATTTAAAGTAAACTCGACATCACCGGAACATGTCGCCATGACATTACCTGCCACACTCCCATGGTATCTGAGTTTGAAAATGGCTCACATACATAAACATTTCCCTCTTAACAACAGCTCGATAGTGGTGCGTTTTTACTGGAGGAGGCTAGTATGTGTCCAGCTATGTTTTCTAAAGGTGGTGTTTTTCAAGGGCTTGTGATAAAGATATAAAGGACAATGGTCTATAGTTGGATAGATTGTTAGGTAAACGAGAGAGAGAGAGAGAGAGAGAGAGAGAGAGAGAGCGGGAGAAAGAGAGAGAAAGAGAGAACGAGAGAGGGAGAGAGAGAAAGAGAGAGATTAAAGAGATAGAGATAGAGAGAGAGAAATATAATACTTTTATTTGTGTATTATATATGACTGATAGGATTAGTGTTCTTTACTATCATATTACTGAAGAAGTTCTTTAATCATCACATCACACATCGAGGTTTCACAAACATTACAACATTCGCTAGATCAAGTCTCATGAAAAGTTCATTGAATTCGTTTATTTTGACAGATAAGATCAAGATGTATCGTCGACAACATCTCTTGGAATAAGATGTAATATTACATAAATTTCGTTAGATATTCATCGTTGTAGCACATAATAAATAAATGAAAAACAAATAAATGAAAAACAAATAAATGAAAGCTGCTACAGTAGCCAGTATCACAGTATCAAACTCTATCATATTCTAAGTGCAACATTCCAGCTAAGTACTATATCAGATCTGCAACACTTGGTCAATCAATTGCTCAACTAAATCACTGTGCTCTGAGTTTCAAGGTGACAAAACTTCAAAATAACGTGATAAAAATCTTCAGTCTAACACTACTTCTCGTTCTCTTTCCTGTTCTTCTATTAGACTGGCTGTGTTCTCCTCTCGTGTCCCCCTTGGTGTTCTACCGTCTTCCTTCTCTTGCTATTCCTCTAAAACTACCTCCCTGACATACATGTCGTAAGTCAATAGTCCAATAGGCTGCGCCTCTAAATATTTAATTGGTTATCGGACCTTGTCGGTCTACTCCTTTGTTTCCAAAACCGAGCGCAAATGTGCGTCCTAAAATTAGCAACCGTGCCCTACGTGTTAGTCGGTTCTATTCCGTCTACCTAATTGTTATTTTTAATTAAGTCCACTATTTCTTTCACGGTGTGTGCTTCAGGGATTAGTCCTTTCTCTATTCCGTCGCTAACAACAAGACCCTTCGCCTTCCTACATCCATCAAGTGTCAATATCTAAAATGTCCACATCGGCTAGTTGCGTCTTTCCGTGACGTCACATTGCTAGTACTGGACTAATTTACTTCCGAGCGTCTTTTCTTAGTATTTCCTATCTCTCGGCGACACTGAGTCTGTCTTTTGTCTCCTCTGTTTACCTTTGATTAGCAATTTCCATTTCTAAGTATCAACTCTTCTGTTTCTATTTGATGTTACTATTTTGCCTACAATATATTAATAATTATATTCCTAATCGTATCATTAATAATCATAATAATAATAATATAAACATTACTTACATAGTCATGCTACACACACCCACACATGAAGAGAGAGAGAGAGAGAGAGAGAGAGAGAGAGAGAGAGAGAGAGAGAGAGAGAGAGAGATCATAGAAATTGTAGATTTTGCATTTTCAATGATAAATGGTGAACTGTGTCTAACAACCGAATTTTGCAATGGCATATTCACTATCTTTGTCAAACATTCGTTGTGGCATATGTTGCTGTAGGCAAATATGTAAGTAATCAGACATTCGTTGTGTCATATGTTGCTGTAGGCAAATGTAAGTAATCAGACATTCGTTGTGGCATATGTTGCTGTAGGCAAATGTAAGTAATCAGACATTCGTTGTGGTATATGTTGCTGTAGGCAAATGTAAGTAATCAGACATTCGTTGTGGCATATGTTGCTGTAGGCAAATGTAAGTAATCAGACATTCGTTGTGGTATATGTTGCTGTAGGCAAATGTAAGTAATCAGACATTCGTTGTGGCATATGTTGCTGTAGGCAAATGTAAGTAATCAGACATTCGTTGTGGCATATGTTGCTGTAGGCAAATGTAAGTAATTAAACATTCGTTGTGGCATATGTTGCTGTAGGCAAATGTAAGTAATTAAACATTCGTTGTGGCATATGTTGCTGTAGGGAAGTGTAATTATAGAATCAAGTGTTGATAGAACAGACACCTGTTTCCAATAATTAGATGACCCACTCAAAGTGAAGAAACATTTAAAACACGAAGCACAGTAATTATTATTATTTTTTAAAATCTCATTTTACTTTTGTTCTAACCACAATTTATTACAGATATACGAGATATGATACCCTTGTTATGTGTTAACATTTATTTTGCCATTAATGTGACAGATGGTTGCTCAGATAACATTTTCCGCATATTTTGCCTATAAAAATTAGTCTCCCTTGCTTGACGCAGTTACCTCTCTTGGTTGCTATTTGATACACGAGATAGAGAACATACAGCGACCATGAAATGTAAGTTCTAGTGTTCTACTTGTTTCTCGCTGTGCAAGCTCTGTTTGTTGTGGTAACTATGATATTATCTTTGTTGCTTCGTATTGTAGTTTTGTTGCTCTATACCTTAATATAATTGTCATCAAGTGTCATAAAAGCTGCTACAGTAGTCAGTATCACTCACTTCACCACTGTCAGAACTCTTACCTGGTGCTGTAAATATCGCTGCCAACGCCAGAACCTTGAAGACTGCAATCAAACTTAATAACATCGTCGTTTTCTTTATTTCTTCATCAACATCAACGTCAGTAAAATCACGACAAAGTACAGCACCAGTACACTTACATCAAACACAGGGGTCTTAACATTTCTATCTGCACAACAGACATCACAGCACTCAACTTGCCATCAACATAGCCAACACAAACATCACAGCCTCAACGTGCCATCAACATAGCTAACACAAACATCACAGCGCTCAACTTGCCATCAACATAGCCAACAAAAACATCACAGTGCTCAACTTGCCATCAACATAGCCAACACAAACATCACAGCCTCAACTTGCCATCAACATAGCCAACACAAACATCACAGCGCTCAACTTGCCATCAACATAGCCAACACAAACATCATAGCGCTCAACTTGCCATCAACATAGCCAACACAAACATCATAGCGCTCAACTTGCCATCAACATAGCCAACACAAACATCACATCGCTCAACTTGCCATCAACATAGCCAACAAACTATAAACAGTAGTGTTCTATCAATGTACCAAAAATCTTCATAAAAACATCACTATTCAGGTTTCTAATCAACATTATATAATGAACATTATCCTGATACAACTTCGGGAACGAAGTAGTAGATAACGCTAAGTATCTGTAAAGTTTGAACATGGAGGAGTAGATGACGCTAAGTGTTTGTAAAGTTTGGGCATGAAGTAGTAGATGATGCTAAGTGTTTGTAAAGTTTGGGCATGAAGTAGTAGATGATGCTAAGTGTTTGTAAAGTTTGGGCATGAAGTAGTAGATGACGCTAAGTGTTTGTAAAGTTTGGGCATGAAGTAGTAGATGATGCTAAGTGTTTGTAAAGTTTGGGCATGAAGTAGTAGATGGCGCTAAGTGTTTGTAAAGTTTGGGCATGAAGTAGTAGATGATGCTAAGTGTTTGTAAAGTTTGGGCATGAAGTAGTAGATGCGCTAAGTGTTTGTAAACTTTGGGCATGAAGTAGTAGGTACGTGGGATTTGTGGAGAAAAGTTTGGACTCTAGCTGGTAAATGACTTTAGACGTTTGTAAAGTTTGCATGAGGAGCTCCTAAAAGAAATGGTTGACAGACTAAAGAGGGGCAAATCATGGATGGGTCATGCAGAAGATGTCATCAAGCAGGTCTGTGAGCCCCGGCCAGGAATCTGTGCCTCCAGCGTTCAGAGGCACCTTCTCTTACATTGTCAGTAAAACTCCAATGAGGCAGATATTATTTACACAGATGTTATTTACACAAATGCTATTGTTTACACATATTTTATTGTTTACACAGATGTTATTTACACAAATGCTATTGTTTACACATATTTTATTATTTACACAGATGTTATTTACACAAATGCTATTGTTTACACATATTTTATTATTTACACAGATGCTATTTACACAAATGCTATTGTTTACACATATTTTATTATTTACACAGATGGATCAGTTAAAAAAGACTTGCTGACTACTTCTTTCAGTTATTTTTTAAAATTTAAACTTTACTGCAACAAAACAAAATAACCAGTGCGGAGAAAATCATTGATCCTAACTTGTTGTCTTTGTCAGGTAAATCTAATACTCATTTCGTATATTTATTGTAGATCGTTATGTTTTGTATATTTGCTGTAATTCATTATGTTTTGTATGTTTTATATGCATATTGTAGTTCATTATGTTTTATATGTTTGATGTAGTCTATTATGTTCTGTATAATTGCTGTAGTTCATTATGTTTTATATGTTGGTGTAGTTTATTATGTTTCGTATGTTCGTTGTAGTTTATTATGTTTTATATGTTTGGTGTAGTTTATTATGTTCTGTATGTTTGTTGTAGTTCATTATGTTTCGTTTGTTTGTTGTAGTTTTTTATATGTTTGGTGTAGTTTATTATGTTTTATATGCTTGTTGTAGTTTAGTATGTTTTATATGTTTGGTGTAGTTTATTATGTTTTATATGCTTGTTGTAGTTTAGTATGTTTTATATGTTTGGTGTAGCTTATTATGTTTTATATGCTTGTTGTAGTTTAGTATGTTTTATATGTTTGGTGTAGTTTATTATGTTCTGTATGTTTGATGTAGTTTATTATGTTTTGTATGTTTGTTTTAGTGTATTTTATTTTGTATGGTTTGTATAATAAACACGAGATTTGGGTAGAACATTTTTTATTCACAAAAAATTGAATGGTAAACATTTAAACGTTACTTTTTAATCTGTGAAGTTTTTTTTTCCCTTAGTGGACATTAATTTTGAAAGAGTAACAGGAACACATGTGTTGTCTTGTACAGTTCTGCTGCTGTTTCTACTAACTTCTACGTTTAGCACGTGCAGAGCTTTTGATTGTTTGAAGTGCAACGAAACATGTAGCAAGCTCTCCAGTGTGTTACGGCTTCCAGGGATTCAACCTGTGATACTGAGTAAGTATACAAGTATAGCCTTTCATATATGGTAAGTATACAAATACACTCACTCGCTATATTACGTAGACAAGCTTAGTCTCTCATACAAGGTATATAGACAAGTATAGTCTTTCATACAGGTTACGTATACAAGTATAGTCTTTATGCCCGTTTTCCCTCTTTTACTTGTGTCTAGTATTAATTTATGAGTGTCACTTCTATTAAGATTTAGTCTGAAAATATTCGAGAGTTGGATATAGAGTTCTGTCATTTCATTACTCATTAGATTGTTAAGCACATAGACACACAGTCACAGATTTGGATGTACAATAACAACAACAACAACAACAGCAACAACAACAACAATAACAATAACAACGACAATTGTAGAATACTCTCCAACAGTAACTTCATCTAGCAAAGAAATAGAATATGGTTAAACTTAAATAGAAAAAAATCATAGACAAAGCACTTTTGACAAGAGATATGGAAAAAATGACAAGAGAATTACCTGGGGATTGAACCACAGACTCCGGTAGAACGAGTAACCTTCTAGCTACGAGATCACTAATGAATTTCGTTACCTTGCACACTCCCAGGAAAAAAACAAAGGTGGTTGACTGGGAAGCCATCAATGCCTGCCTGGTCGAAAATCCTGACAGCCAGAGAGAAAGAGAGAGAGAGAGAGAGAGAGAGAGCGAGAGCGAGAGCCAGAGAGAGAGAGAGAGAGAGCGAGAGAGAGAGGCCATGGCATAGACATTCTGTGGCCTAATTACCCGGGGTAGCACATTCATGACACGTGACAAAATCTGGTTGTTCTAGATTTCTGTGTGAAACCACAAACTGGCAAGTACTTTTAAGTAAAATATATTCATGTATCTGCTGTCATTGTTGTCAAGCATGCACTAGGCTTTTGCAGGAGACCACGTGCGCATGTTTGCATTTCAAAATTCTTGTACCTGAGAGAGGCTGAATCCAAGAGACGAAATTAAATTGAACATTTTCTATCACTAAAGCTTTATAAGATTTAAAGGATAATTGTTTGTGTAGACGATGTAGACTAGGATAGTTGTTTGTGTAGACAATGTAGAGACTAGAATAGTTGTTTGTGTAGACGATGTAAACTAGGATAGTTGTTTGTGTAGACAATGTAGAGACTAAGATAGTTGTTTGTCTACACAATGTAAACTAAGCTATATCTACATTAAATGGACTTCGTTTGTGCAAATGACAAAGACAATCAGGGTATATAGAGAGTACCGAGATAATTACAGTTATTATCCTGGTTATATAGAGAGTACCGAGATAATTAGTCATTATCCTGGTTATATAGAGAGTACCGAGATAATTACAGTCATTATCCTGGGTATATAGAGAGTACCAAGATAATTACAGCGAGAGACAGAAGAAATCCACCTGGATGAGAGCATCAGAAAGAGACAGAAGAAATCCACCTGGATGAGAGCATCAGAAAGAGACAGAAGAAATCAGCCTAGATGATAGCATCAGAAAGAGACAGAAGAAATCCACCTGGATGAGAGCATCAGAAAGAGACAGAAGAAATCTACCTGGATGAGAGCATCAGAAAGAGACAGACAGAGAAATAAAATGTCACAACATAATGAGATCTGTCATAGATTATCAAGGATTTATGGCCATGGAAGCCGACAGTGACACATCCGCGCCCATAACAGAGCAACTCACAACAAGAAAATACAAGACCAACATTCTGTGATAGAGGACCCGGCTTGTGGCCAGTAATGTCGCATTCATGAGTAAAATAGTATCTCTCTTCTATTTATGTATGAGTCTCACAGTTTACTGTACTATTATCTGTTAGACCTGTGACGTCTGACATCAGCACTTAGAAAACGTTGACATAGACTATACATAATGTAAATAGAAACACACACACAGGATCATAACTTGCACAGACTCAAACAGCAATATATCAACATCAGACAATATTCAAAGCTAGTATATCAACAACATGTGGACCACGATTAACAGTGCGACTTGGCCACAATTAACATTGTTCAGAATCAGCAATCAAGGCAGTGATCAAGTTATACCACAAATTTAATATGAAAGGAAAAACAATGGCATGATATGAATGGTCATGATCGAAAAAGCAAACTCAGTTGATAACACAAATGAAATAACCAATTAAACATAACAATTCCGGCGAGTGATTACATCGCCATATGGAATTAACAGCATAGCACACTAATCCAACCATAACCATACCTGTATACAAACTTCATCTAGAAAGACAACCTTATCCAAGAACACTAACACTAACAATCCTGTACTGAACATTGTCCTAAAAGGACAGGTACCATTAACACTGTCCTAAAAGGACATGTAGCATTAACATTGTCCTAAAAAGGACAGGTACCATTACCCGACAGTCAACCCACAACACTCAGTCTTCCAGGACAGAAAAATACACTACAACAGAAAATGCTTATTTTCCTTAGCTCGCTTAGATACGAAGTCGGTTTAATTCTCTCGCCATAGCGTTCCAGACAACCAGAATGCGGTCACGTGCCCTATCGGCTACTGATTGGTCTAGAAAATTATTCACTATCTGTTAGAGCAGTGATTTCCAACTTGTGGTCCGCGGACCCTGCCGGTGTGGTCCATGACAAAAAAAACTCAAAGTCCTTTTTTTTATTTTCCCTGTGAAATGTTTAAGAACCGTCGAGTCCCGCGAGGAGGGAACAGGCCTGGTTTCTCCCACCATATTTAGGTCTGTTAGCTGTCACACATTTAAGATTCTGTTCATTTGTCAAAACATGTAGCAATGTTAATCGTTTTTTTTTCTGAACTACATTATTGTCATTCTGAAAATTCGTCAAGTTTGTTCTGTATTTTTAAGTGTAGTACAACGTTTAATAATTAAAAGGTAAAGATAATCTGGTCATTCCTTAGAGGCACATAGGGATATGGTGTTAGTGCCCATATTTTCCTTGACCTGTCAGCACACTAGAGGGTGATATGGTCAGTATCACGCCTGGCCGCCTTTCCTTCCCCAACTCCAGAAGAAGTTGGGTACCCATTTCTACAACTGGGTGACTGGATTCGAACCCCCGACTTTCGCCATGAGAGACCAGTGCACTAACCACTTCGCCAATAACCATTAAGGTTAACCATATTTTCTGAAAATAAATTATTTTGCATTTAAAGTGCATAGCTACCTTACAGATAAGAAACTTTCCCATAATATGGGGGTTAGTGGCCTGGATTCCGAAATAGCATGGGTCCGCGGACTTCTGTTAAGAGGGAACAACTGTGTCTGAGCAAATCTTGCTCAGAGTTTTCCAGGCTTACGTCCCCTACACTGCAACGTTAGTACTCTCTCGTGTTCTAGTGAAAACACAAACCTGCAAGTTCCGCCCGTTCTGTCAAGAACACAAGTTTATTTTTATATTGTGCTCAGATATGGTTCAACTGTCTGTACACTCCTACACAGTAGTCAGATATGTTCTAGCTATCAGTACACTCTTACACTGTGGTGAGAAATGGTCTAGCTACCAGTACACTCCTATACAGCGGTCACATCTGATCTAGCTATCAGTACACTCCTACACTGTGGTGAGAAATGATCTAGCTATCAGTACACTCCTACACTGTGGTCATATATGATCTACCTATCAGTACACTCCTACACTGTGGTCATATATGATCTAGCTATCAGTACACTCCTACACTGTGGTCATATATGATCTAGCTATCAGTACACTCCTACACTGTGGTGAGAAATGATCTAGCTATCAGTACACTCCTACACTGTGGTCATATATGATCTAGCTATCAGTACACTCCTACACTGTGGTGAGAAATGATCTAGCTATCAGTACACTCCTACACTGTGGTCATATATGATCTAGCTATCAGTACACCCCTACATTGTGGTTATATATGATCTAGCTATCAGTACACCCCTACATTGTGGTCATATATGATATAGCTATCAGTACTCTCCTACACTGTGGTGAGAAATGATCTAGCTATCAGTACACTCCTACACTGTGGTGAGAAATGATCTAGTTACAGTACACTCCTACAATGTGGTCACATATGGTCTAGCTATCAGTACACTCCTACAATGTGGTCACATATGGTCTAGCTATCAGTACACTCCTACAATGTGGTCACATATGGTCTAGCTATCAGTACACTCCTACAATGTGGTCACATATAGTTTAGCTATCAGTACACTCCTACACTGTGGTCACATATGGTTTAGCTATCAGTAAACTCATACACTGTGGTCTGATATGGTCTGCCTATCAGTAAATCCTACACTGTGGTCTGATATGGTCTACCTATCAGTACACTCCTACACTGTGGTGATAAATGATCTAGCTATCAGTACACTACTACAATGTGGTCACATATGATTAGCTATCAGTACTCTCCTACACTGTGGTGAGAAATGATCTAGCTATCAGTACACTCCTACAATGTGGTTACATATGATCTAGTTATCAGGACACTCCTACACTGTGGTCACATATGGTTTAGCTATCAGTACACTCCTACATTGTGGTCACATATGGTTTAGCTATCAGTACACTCCTACACTGTGGTCATATATGGTTTAGCTATCAGTACACTCCTACATTGTGGTCAGATATGATCTAGCTATCAGTACACTCCTACACTGTGGTCACATATGGTTTAGCTATCAGTAGGAACCTACATTGTGGTCTGATATGGTCTACTTATCAGTAGAATCATACACTGTGGTCTGATATGGTCTACCTATCAGTAAATCCTACACTGTGGTCTGATATGGTCTACCTATCAGTAAATTCTACACTGTGGTATGATATGGTCTACCTATCAGTAAATCTTACACTGTGGTCTGATATGGTCTACCTATCAGTAAATCCTACACTGTGGTCTGATATGGTCTACCTATCAGTAAATCCTACACTGTGGTCTGATATGGTCTGCCTATCAGTAAATCCTACACTGTGGTCTGATATGGTCTACCTATCAGTAAATCCTACACTGTGGTCTGATATGGTCTGCCTATCAGTAGAATCCTACAGGTCAAGTATGGTTAAAAGAATAGTTTCATGATTTTGTAACTTGAATTAAGACAGAATGTTAATCTGAATTAAGACAGAATGTTAACTTGAATTAAGACAGAATGTTAATCTGAATTAAGACAGAATGTTAACTTGAATTAAGACAGAATGTTAATCTGAATTAAAACAGAATGTTAATTTTAATTAAGACAAAGTGTTGGCTTGAATTAATACAGAATGTTAGCTTGAAAGAGTCTGATTAAAAGGTAACATCTTTCGTACTGGAAGTATTTTTTCATCTCGTGCTTCAGCCCAATCCAAGTGACAGCACAGGCCAAGTGACAGGTCAGCCCAAGTGACAGGTCAGCCCAAGTGACAGAACAGGCCAAGTGACAGGACAGACTAAGTGACAGGACAATCCAAGTGACAGGACAGCCCAAATGATATGTCAGCTCAAGTGACAGGACAGGCCAAGTGACATGACAGGCCAAGTGAAGGTCAACCCAAGTGATAGAACAGGTCAAGTGACAGGACAAACTAAATGACAGGATAGTCCAAGTGACAGGATAGCCAAACTGACAGGTCAGCCCAAGTGACATGTCAGCCCAAGTGATAGGTAGGCCAAAGTGACATGTCACCACAAGTGACAGGATAGCCAAACTGACAGGTCAGCCCAAGTGATAGGTAGGCCAAGTGACATGTCACCACAAGTGACAGGACGAGCAAAATGACAGATCAGTCCAAGTGACTTGTCATCACAAGTCAGGCCAAGTGACTGGACAGAATAAGTGTCGTATCATCTCATATGACAGGACAGGAAAAGTGACAGTTCAGATAGAGGTGACAGGACAGACCAAGTGACAGGACAGGCTAAGTGATATGTCACCCCAAGTGACAGGACAATCCAAGTCACATGACAGCCCAAGTGACATGTAATGACAGGACAGGCCAAGTGAAGTGACAGGACAGGCTAAGTGATTTGTCAGCCTAAGTGACAGGTTAGGTCAAGTGACAGGTCAGGCTGTGACAGGACAGGCAACGTGACAAGACAGGCCAAGTGACAGGACAGCCCAAGTGACAGAACAGCCCAAGTCACAGGACAGGTCAAGTCACAGATCAGTCCAAGTGACAAGTCATTCTAAGTCAGAGATTAGTCTAAGGGACAGGTCATTCCAAATCAAAGATCAGTCCAAGTGACAGGTTATTCCAAGTGTCGCAGATCAATCCAAGTGTTGCAAATCATTCCAAGTCACAGATGAGTCCGAGTGACAGGTCATACGTTTCTCTTCCAGATGGGTCTGCGCGGTGGCGATGACCAGATGGGACGAGATTCGAACATCAGAAACCGTGATAGGTCTTGGGTGCGGGTCAACACTTGCAACATCACGTTTCTAGTTCATATCAAGAATCAAAATATCTCGTTTTTATTTCTAAACCAGTCGTTAAACAAGTAGAAAGCTGTAGCATTTATAATAACGTTTTACATACATACTTACACACATACATACATACCTACATACATACCTACATACATACATACATACATACAGACATATATGCATACATATATTCATACATATATGCATACACACATACATGGTCGTGTATTCAACTTTTATAACGTGACTAAACTGAAAGATATTTGTTAAACTGATTACTGAAACTGTGGATATGCCAGTACTAAACTGTACACATTTCTTACAGGTAGATTTTCCAGTACTAAACTATACACATTTACTTACAGGTGGATTTTCTACTACTAAACTGTACACATTTTCTTACAGGTAGATTTTCCAGTACTAAACTATACACATTTTATTTTCTGACAGACATCTGCAACGCTCATTGCACTAGCAGGTGTGGTTGTGGAAGTAGCTGCCAGGTCGAGTGCGAACAAATCAACCTGCAGTGTTCAAAGGTGGTCCCCACAGTTCTTAGCTTCGTGTGCAGAGTGAAAAACAGCCTGTGCAAGATTATATCCTGCCCGGTCAAGTGTGCTATCGAGTCGCTGGGATCCCTTTTAACCGAAGGTCTTCAGACTAATACAACTGTTTCCGACAAGAACGGCGCAGATCTTTTTGAAACGACCAAAGATACAAACAGAACGTCCACAACTCTTTCTGCTTCATCGCAACCTACATCTACTCTCCCTACTACAACAACAGAAAAGTGTTACTACTTTCTGGGCTTTCCATGTACATAACGCACTGACAGAAGGAAAGGATTTTGTGATGGATGATGTGAACTTATTGAACTAAACGAGCACCAACAAGATTTTGTGATGGATGATGTGAACTTATTGAGGTAAACGAGCACTAAGAAGATTTTGTGACGGATGATGTGAACTTATTGAAATAAACCAGCACTAACAAACATGCTACTCACACCTAGAGAACAACGGATCCTTTTCGTCCCTGTACCCCCACCCCCACCCCCATTTTGTAAACTTCCCCCCCCCCTCATCCAACCCCTTTCTTCTTTATTCAGAATTCCACTAATTAAAGAAACTCCATGCATTCTAAGAAGTGTTTTCATTCACTTTTTTCTGTTTTAACAAACAAATCTCTCTGTTTTAACAAACAAATCTCTCTGTTTTAACAAACAGATCTCTTTGTTTTAACAATCAGATCTCTCTGTTTTAACAATCAGATCTCTTTGTTTCACTATTCTGTTTTATATGTCTGCTTGTTCCTTATGTTTTATTGCTATATTTGTCCTAAATATATTCTCTCTGTTTCACCTGTCTTCTCTCTCTTTGTCCCATCTGTCTTCTTTGTGTTTGTCACATTTGTCCTCTCTTTTGTCATATCTACCTTCTCTCTCTTTGTTCCATCTGTCTTCTCTCTCTTTGTCTCATCTGTCTTCTCCTGTTTGTCACACCTGTCCTCTCTTTTGTCCTATCTACCTTCTCTCTCTTTGTTCCATCTGTCTTCTCTCTCTTTGTCCCATCTGTCTTCTCCTGTTTGTCACACCTGTCCTCTATTTTATTCCTTCTGTATTCTCTCTCTTTGTCCTATCTGTCTTCTCTCTCTTTGTCCCATCTGTCTTCTGCTGTTTGTCACACCTGTCCTCTCTTTTATCCCTTCTATATTCTCTCTCTTTGTCCAATCTGTCTTCTCTCTGTTTGTCACATCTGTCCTCTCTTTTGTCCTTCTGCATTCTCTCTGTTTGTCCCATCTGTATCCGCTTATAACAGTCCCACCTGTTTTTTTCTCTGCTTCTCTGTCTGAGCAGCCTCAAGCTTAACGAGAAACTGGTTGCGTCCATCACGGCTGACTGCTTCCATCACGGCTGACTGCTTCCATCACGGCTTACTGCTTCCATCACGGCTGACTGTTTCTATCATAACTGACTGCTTCCATCACGGCTGACTGTTTAGATAACGACTGACTGCTTCCAGGTAGGTTTTCTACTACTAAACTGTACACATTTTCTTACAGGTAGATTTTCCAGTACTAAACTATACACATTTTCTTACAGGTAGATTTTCTACTACTAAACTGTACACATTTTCTTACAGGTAGATTTTCTACTACTAAACTATACACATTTTATTTTCTTACAGACATCTGCAACGCTCATTGCACTAGCAGGTGTGGTTGTCGAAGTAGCTGCCAGGTCGAGTGCGAACAAATCAACCTGCAGTGTTCAAAGGTGGTCCCCACAGTTCTTAGCTTCATGTGCAGAGTGAAAAACAGCCTGTGCAAGATTATATCCTGCCCGGTCAAGTGTGCTATCGAGTCGCTGGGATCCCTTTTAACCGAAGGTCTTCAGACTAATACAACTGTTTCCGACAAGAACGACGCAAATCGTTTTGAAACGACCAAAGATACAAACAGAACGTCCACAACTCTTTCTGCTTCATCGCAGCCTACATCTACTCTCCCTACTACAACAACAACAGAAAAGTGTTACTATTTTCTGGGCTTTCCATGTACATAACGCACTGACAGAAGGAAAGGATTTTGTGATGGATGATGTGAACTTATTGCTATAAACGAGCACCAACAAGATTTTGTGAATGATGATGTGAATTTATTGAGGTAAACGAGCACTAAGAAGATTTTGTGACGGATGATGTGAACTTATTGAAATAAACCAGCACTAACAAACATGCTACTCACACCTAGAGAACAACTGATCCTTTTCGTCCCTGTACCCCCACCCCCACCCCCATTTTGTAAGCAACTTCCCCCCCCCCTCATCCAACCCCTTTCTTCTTTATTCAGAATTCCACTAATTAAAGAAACTCCATGCATTCTAAGAAGTGTTTTCATTCACTTTTTTCTGTTTTAACAAACATATCTCTCTGCTTGAACAAACAGATCTCTTTGTTTTAACAAACAGATCTCTTTGTTTTAACAAACATATCTCTCTGCTTGAACAAACAGATCTCTTTGTTTCACTATTCTGTTTTATATGTCTGCTTGTTCCTTATGTTTTATTGCTATATTTGTCCTAAATATATTCTCTCTGTTTCACCTGTCTTCTCTCTCTTTGTCCCATCTGTCTTCTTTGTGTTTGTCACATTTGTCCTCTCTTTTGTCATATCTACCTTCTCTCTTTGTTCCATCTGTCTTCTCTCTGTTTGTCCCATCTGTCTTCTCTTTGTCACATCTCTCTTCTCTCTGTTTGTCCAATCTGTCTTCTCTCTCTTTGTCCCATCTGTCTTCTCTCTCTTTGTCCCATCTGTCTTCTGCTGTTTGTCACACCTGTCCTCTATTTTATTCCTTCTGTATTCTCTCTCTTTGTCCTATCTGTCTTCTCTCTCTTTGTCCCATCTGTCTTCTGCTGTTTGTCACACCTGTCCTCTCTTTTATCCCTTCTATATTCTCTCTCTTTGTCCAATCTGTCTTCTCTCTGTTTGTCACATCTGTCCTCTCTTTTGTCCTTCTGCATTCTCTCTGTTTGTCCCATCTGTATCCGCTTATAACAGTCCCACCTGTTTTTTTCTCTGCTTCTCTGTCTGAGCAGCCTCAAGCTTAACGAGAAACTGGTTGCGTCCATCACGGCTGACTGCTTCCATCACGGCTGACTGCTTCCATCACGGCTTACTGCTTCCATCACGGCTGACTGTTTCTATCATAACTGACTGCTTCCATCACGGCTGACTGTTTAGATAACGACTGACTGCTTCCATCACGGCTGACTACTTCAATCACGGCTGACTGCTTCCATCAAAGCTAACTGCTTCCATCAAGGCTGACTGCTTCCATCACGACTGACTGCTTAGTTCACAGTTGACTGCTTCCATCACGGCTGACTACTTTCATCACGACTGACTGCTTTCGTCAAGGCTGACTATTTTCTTTCATCACGGCTGAACACTTCCATCACGACTGATTACTTAGATCAAGACTGACTGCTTCCATCACGGCTGACTAGTTCCATCATGGCTGCTGCTGCCATCACGGCTGACTGCGTGCATCAGTGCTGATTGCTTCAATCACGGCTGACTGCTTCCATAACGGTTGAATGCTTCCATCACTGCTGAATAATTCCATCCCGGCTGACTGCTTAGATCCCGGCTGCCTGCTTAGATCACGATTGACTGCTTCCATCATGGTTGACTGTTTCCATCACGGTTGACTACTTCCATCAAGGCTGATTGCTTAAGTCACGACTGTCTGCTTAGATCACGGCTGACTGCTTTTATCACGGCAGACTACTTCCATCACGACTGACTGCTTAGATCACGACTGACTGCTTCCATCACGGCAGACTAATTCCATCAAAGCTAACTGCTTCCATCAAGGCTGACTGCTTCCATCACGACTGAACACTTCCATCACGACTGACTGCTTAGTTCACAGTTGACTGCTTCCATCACGGCTGACTACTTAGATCACGGCTGACTGCTTCCATCACGGCTGAACACTTCCATCACGGCTGACTGCTTAGATCACGGCTGACTGCTTCCATCACGGCTAATTGCTTCCATCACTGCTGACTACTTCCATCCCGCCTGACTGCTTAGATCACGGCTGACTGCTTAGATCACGACTGACTGCTTACATCACAGCTGACTGCTTCCAAAACGGCTGATTGTTTAGATCAATAATAACTGCTTCCATCACAGCTGAATACTTTTATCACGGCTGACTGCTTAAAGCACGACTGACTCTTTCCATCACGTCTGACTAGTTCCATCACGGCTGACTACTTGCATCACGGATGAGTGCTTAGATCACGGCTGATTGATTCCATTACACCTGACTACTTCCATCACGTCTGACTGCTTCCATCATGGCTGACTCATTCCATCACGGCTGACTAATTCAATCAAGGCTTACTGCTTCCATCAAGGCTGACTGCTTCCATCATAACTGACTGCTTCCATCACGGCTGACTGCTTAGATAATGACTGATAGCTTCCATCACGGCTGACTGCTTCCATCACGGCTGACTACTTCCATCATGGCTGACTGCTTAAATCACGACTGTCTGCTTATATCACGACTGACTACTTCCATCACGGCTGACTGCTTTTATCACTCCTGACTACTTCCATCACGGCTGACTGCTTTTATCACGCCTGACTACTTCCATCACGGCTGACTGCTTAGGTCACGACTGACTGCTTAGGTCACGACTGACTGCTTAGATAACGACTGACTGCTTCCATCACGGCTGAACACTTCCATCACGGCTGACTGCTTAGGTCACGACTGATGGCTTCCATCAAGGCTGACTGTTTCCATCACGGCTGAACACTTCCATCACGGCTGACTACTTGCATCACGGCTGACTGCTTAGATCACGGCTGATTGATTCCATCACAGCCGACTATTTCCATCACGGTAGACTGCTTAGATCACGACTGACTGCTTCCATCACGGCTGACTACTTCCATCACGGTTGACTGCTTAGATCACGACTGACTGCTTAGTTCACGGCTGCCTACTTCTAAGACGGCTGACTGCTTAAATCACGACTGACTGCTTCCATCATGACTGATAGCTTCCTTCACGGCTGACTGCTTCCATCATGGCTGAATACTTCCATCACGACTGACTGTTTATTTCACGACGAATTGCTTCCATCACGGCTGACTGCTTAGATCACGATTGACTGCTTAGATCACGGCTTACTGCTTCCATCACGGCTGACTGCTTCCATCACGGATGACTTCTTACACTACGCATGACTGCTTCCATCATGGATGATGTCTCCATCATGGTTGACTGCTTCCATTATGGTTGACAAGAGACAAGCTGTCAGAGCATGGTGGGACAAGAGACAGGCTGTCAGAGCATGGTGGGACAAGAGACAGGCTGTCAGAGCATGGCGGGACAAGAGACAGGCTGTCAGAGCATGGTGGGACAAGAGACAGCCTGTCAAAACATAGCAGAAAGCCAGGAAGACTGACAGGTCACAGCCGAATCTTTGAAGGCCCTGAAAGATGAGGTAGATAAGATCCCTGAAAAATGAGATAGATAAGATCCCTGAAAGATGAGGTAGATAAGATCCCTGAAAGATAAGGTGGGTTAGATCCCTGAAAGATAAGGTGGATAAGATCCCTGAAAGATGAGGTAGATAAGATCCCTGAAAGATGAGGTAGATAAGATCCCTGAAAGGTGAGGTAGATAAGATACCTGAAAGGTGAGATAGATAAGATACCTGAAAGGTGAGGTAGATAAGATACCTGAAAGGTGAGATAGATAAGATACCTGAAAGGTGATGTAGATAAGATACCTGAAAGGTGAGGTAGATGTTTTTAATGTCCCAGGTGGGTTAAGACTGTGAAGTGGGACGAGTTCCGCACAAAAGTGAGCTCTGAAAGGTCCCTTAAGATAGGACACTCTGGCGCCTTCATCACAGCATGAGCCGCAGTACACGACGCAGCGGCATCCCAGACTTCCAGAGCACAAACATGGCATCCCAGACTTTCAGAACACAGACCTGACATACCAGACTTTCATAGCACAGACATGACATCCCAGACATTCAGAGCACAGACCAGACTTGGCATACAAGATTTTCAGAGCACAAACAAGACTTGGCATCCTAGACTTTCAGAGCACAGACCAAACATGGCATCCCAGACTTCCAGAGCACAGACATGGCATCCCAGACTTTAAGAGCACAGAAATGGCATCCAAGACTTTCAGAGCACACACATGACATACAAGTCTTTCAGAGCACAGACATGACATCTCAGACTTTCAGAGCACAGACCAGACATGGCATCCCAGACTTTAATAGCACAGACCAAACATGGCATTCCAGACTTCCAGAGCATAGACAAATCATCCCAGACTTTCAGAGCACAGAAATGGATCCAAGACTTTCAGAGCACAGACCAAACATGGCATCCCAGACTTCCAGAGCACAGACATGACATCTCAGACTTTCAAAGCACAGACGTGACATCCCAAACTTTCAGAGCACAGACATGACATGACATCCTAGACTTTCAGAGCACAGACATGACATCCCAGACTTTCAGAGCACAGATCAGACATAACATACAAGACTTTCAGAGCACAGACCAGACATAACACACAAGACTTTCAGAGCACAGACCAGAGATAACATACAAGACCTTCAGAACACAGACCTGACATAACATACAAGACTTTCAGAGCACAGACCAGACATGGCATCCCAGACTTTCAGAGCACAGACCAGACATAATATACAAGACTTTCAGAGCACAGACCAGACATGGCATACAAGACTTTCAGATCACAGACCAGACATAACATACAAGACTTTCAGAGCACAGACATGACATAGCATACAAGACTTTCAGAGCACAGACATGACATGGCATAGATCTGATGAGAGCAAAGGAAGGGCCCTTCCTGCACGCTACTTAGAGCAGACCGACATGATCGACGATGTCGCAGGGCTGAGGATTAAGATGATAATCTCAGAGCTGTGCTAGGAGGTGGCGCTGGAATAGGAACATACTGTCACAGCTGAGGCCATTCGCTCAAAAGATCGTGCATCACCGCCCCAGGCCCCGATGGCATCCGATGACATGGGCATTCTGTTGTGTGACGAACGATCTGCCCATTGAGAGTTCAAAGCTAGCATTCACAGCGGCCAGCTCAGAGAGGAACGGCTACACAGCTACCTGCTACCGCTACCGACGCCAAACAAAGACCATCCCAGACCAGCGCCTACAGAATCATCGCGAATCAGAACACTGTTGGCAAGCTATTGGAGGAAGTCGTCGCACCTAAACTTGCTAGTGACTTGGAAGGGCGTGGCATGTTCCCACCCACATGTGGAAGGTAGGAGTAACAAAGATATGTGGCTCAGTGCTGCAGTCTTTGCTCATGTCGTCTTCGAAGGATTTCATGCCCGAGTAGGGGCACGTGCAGTCGCACTTAGAAGATGAGTACAACACAGTACCATTCCGTTACCTGATGAGCAAGCTTCTTAGGCTAAGAGTGCACTCTCTCCTGATCAGGTAGATAGCCACAGCCTTGTCCATGAGAAATGTGTTCTCAGATGTGGCAGATGGTCGTCGGAGCGAATAAAATGTCCAGGTTTATAGATGTGGTAGTTGGTCTTCATAGCCAATAATATGTGAAGGTTTACAGATGTGGTAGTTAGTCTTCAGAGCAGAGAACAATATGTCCAGGTTTACCACAAGTCTCTCCGTTATCACCAGACTTACCAGTTTTATTCAATGTGCACGCGGTGAGAACCACTGAACAACAAGTTGTTGAATGTGTAGACGTTTAGAACCACTAAACAACAACTTGTTGAATGTGTAGACGTTTAGAACCACTGAAAAACAACTTGTTGAATGTGTAGACGTTTAGAACCACTGAACAACAACTTGTTGAATGTGTAGACGTTTAGAACCACAGAACAACAACTTGTTGAATGTGTACACGGTAAGAACCACTGAAAAACAACTTGTTGAATGTGTAAACGGTGAGAACCACTGAACAACAACTTGTTGGAAGGGGAATGACTTTGTCATTTGCTGACGATACTCTAGTATATCGACAGGGAAAAGACAGACAGGAAATTCCCAACACATTGCAGAGAGATACTGATGGAATTTCCTCCTTGTGTGAAGTTTCTAACGCCCGTGTCAACCCTATAAAAGTATCAGTGCCATGGTTCTCACGTGACAACCGTATTGTTAAGACTGGTACTCTTAGTTTGAGACTGGGAGGCGAGGATGAGACCAGAACTAACTTGATGACATACACGGATCGAAGTCTGTGTTTCAAGGAACATGTTGATCACGTGATAACAAAAGCTCGCAAAAGTCTATCAGTTATGAAGGCCATGGTAGTGCTGATCAATCAGCTCTTGTTTTTACAAATGATAAAAATAAGTTCCAGAAGTTCATAGGAAAATGCTAATGAGGCTAGAAATGTGTGTGTATGTGTGTGTGTTTACAAGTTTAGAGTCAACGAATCTGGTAAATCAGATGACAGAATTAACAGCAATAGTAATAAAGTGTCAGAATTAGTAATAGAGTGACAGCATCCGTAATATAGTGACAGTGTTAGTAATAAAATGACAGTATTAGTAATAAAGTGACAGTATTAGTAATAAAGTTACAGTATTGATAATAGAGTGACAGTATTAGTAATAAAATGCCACTATTAGTAATAAAGTAACAGTATTAGTAATTGTGATGACGGACAAAATCCTGACATTGTTACTAAGGAAAACCCCTGCATCAAACTAACAAGAAAAATAAGAGTAGGAACATGGAATGTAAGAAGTATGTATGAGGGGAAGTATCAAATAATAAGTGACAAGGTGAAAAGAACGAGAATACACATTTTGGGAATCTGCGAACATCGATGGAAAGGATCAGGACACTTTAAGAGCGAGAATGATAATATCTTTATATACTCTGGTGTTGAATTAAGAGGAAAAAATGGAATATATTTTTACTTCGACAAATTAACATCAAAAGCATTACTAGTTTACAATCCAGTAAGTGATAGAATTCTCACTATCAGACTTAAGGGCACTCCTAGAAATGTAACAATCATCCAGATATATGCACCTACATCAGCAGCAGAAGAAGAGGAAGTAGAAGACTTTTATAACACACTGCAAACGACGATAGACCAGGTACGAAAAAATGATATTGTATTAATAATGGGCGATTTTAATGCAAAGATTGGTACAGAAAGAGCAGAATACGAAAATTATTTTGGGAAAATTTAGTATAGGACATAGAAATGAGGCAGGTGACAATCTAATGACGTTTTGCATGGAAAATGAGGTAATGATTACTAACACACTTTTACAACAACATCCAAGAAGACTTTACACATGGACATCACCTGATGGGAAAACCAAGAATCAAATAGATTACATTTTAGTGCAAAGAAGGTAGAGGTCAAGTATAACATCAGCAAAAACTTTACCAGGTGCTGATTGTGACACAGACCATAAATTATTAATAGCAGACATGAAGATAAAGATAAAAAAGACAGTTACGAGATCAAGACCACTCTGCTTTGATCTTACAAATATACCAGAACAATACAGTATAGAAGTGAAGAACCGTTTCGAAATCTTGATGGCTGTACAGGAGGAGATGACACCAGATGAACTGGCTACGCAGGCCAAAGATATCTTAATAACAACAGCTAAAGACATGGTTCCAGTAAAGAAAACACAAAAGAATGGATGGATTACAGCAGGCACACTAGAACTGATAAAACAACGTAGAGAAATGAAGACGCAATGGAAAGCGACAAAGAAGTACGAAGAAGCATAAAAAAGGACAAAAAAAACAATTCATACAAGATTGTTGTGAAAGAATAGAAGAACATCAGAAGTGTGGAAGAGATAGTGAAATGTTTAAAGAAATGAAGACATTGACGAGAAATGTCACACCTAAGCTAAATGTAATTTATGACGAGATGGGGAATACCTTTTCAGAGACAGGAAATTCTAGAAAGATGAAGGAATACTGCAAAAGAATGTATGAAACAACCGACTGTGGAAGCAGAAATCAACAGTGTGAATTATTGTTGGAGGAGAAAGAACCCGAACTGACAATAGAAGAAACTTTATGGGCAATAAAGAATCTGAAAAATGGTAAATCACCAGGATGTGATGAGATAACAGCTGAACTTATTAAAGCAGGAGGAAAAGAATATGCAACAATCTATCATGCACTATGTAAAAAGATATGGCATTCAGGTATTTGGCCAAAAGAATGGAAAAGAACTGTATTCATACCACTGCCAAAAAAGGGTAACCTGAAATTATGCACAAACTACAGAACTTTTGCCTTGGTTAGTCATGCAAGTAAAATTCAGTTTAAAATCATAATGGGTAGACTTCGTAAGAATATAGAAGAAGAAGTCAATATGGTCCAAGTTGGGTTTAGACACGGAAGATGATCAAGAGATCATATATTCAATATAAGATTAATAATAGAGAAATGCAGAGAGTTTAATGTGAATCTATATTTATCCCTTATAGATTATTTAAAGACATTTGATTGTGTACAGCACCAGAAACTTTGGGAAATAATGGAAAAAAATGGGATTTCCAATACATTTGATACAATTAACATCACTGCTGTATCTAGACCAACAAGCAGCAGTAAGAATAAATGGTGAAACAACAACTTGGTTTGACATAAAACAAGGGGTCCGTCAGGGGTATATATTGTCACCTTACTTATTTAACGAAAGAAGAAGACCAAAGGCGAAGATGGCTACAAGACGTTGATAATCTGGAAATGGATGCATCAGCAGCAGGCTATTTTGCTCACAATCGAGAGGCCTACAGGAGAGCTGTTAGGGAGGCAAAGTTTCGCAAGGGACATGCAAATGACTGACTGATTAGTAATAGAGTGGCAGTATTAGTAAAAAATTGACAGTTGGAGTAATAAAGTGACAGTGTTAGTAATAGAATGACTGTATTAGTAATAGAATGACAGTATGAGTAATAAAGTGACAGTATGAGTAATAAAGTGACAGTACTAGTAATAGAAGTAAATTAGACTCTTTTGAAAACAAAAGCCTAAGGAAAATACTCGGCATCAAGTGGAATGAATTCAAGAACAATGCAGAGATAAGACAGATGACTGAACAACAACCAGTCTCATGGGTGATCAGGAAAAGGAGATCGACATATGTTGGTCACGTGATGAGAAGAAACGGTCAGAGAATCACAAAACAGGCTATCAAGTGGAACACAGAAGGCCAGAGAAAAAGAGGCAGACCGCGTGAAACTCTGAAGAGGACATTGTTAAGAGAGGCCAAATTAACAGGCATAAAATCCTTTGATGAGGTTGAAAGACTCGCCGAAGACAGGAAAAATTGGCGAACTACTTTGCGAGCCCTATGTGACGTTTAACGGCACGGGAAGGATATAAGATATAAGATTAGTAATAGAGTGACAGTGTTAGTATTAGGATATTGCACATGAAATCTTGACCCGACTGGAGTTGTGGACCAGGCATGAACTACTTTGATAGTAATAGAAAGTGATGATCGAAAAGGAAAAATAAAATGACGAAAGGGGATATTTCCAAGATCCCGGCGTAATATTGTGACAAGAAAGTATAAATAAAGGGACTGACAAGACTAGGGAGCATTTTTAGCGAGATTAGGATAATTAGAAAGATTACCATTATTAGGAGGATTATCATTATTAGCGGGATTATCAGCGTCAGAAGGATTATCGTTATTAGAAGGATTATCACAATAATCTTTATTGTCATAATTAGCAGGGTTTCGCTTTTTTCGAGTCCTGGAGTTAGCAGATCATATTTTTAGTTTCGTCGAAAAATTCTGAAAGTTCGACCAAAGCCAGGTTCTCATGACACACTGGAAGTTTGAAGTGCAACATATCGTTTTCATACTGTGAGTCATTGTAAACACTTTTAAGATGTTAGACAGACAGACAGACAGACAGATAGACAGACAGACAGATGTAACAAACGATGAAAAAATGGTGTTTAGTTCTTTAGCCATCATGCATCACGACTGTTGAAAGATTACTGAAACTTGGAACTCTGTTTTCTCCTGCGTTGTCTCGAGTTCGAATGTTTTTTTTTCTCACGTTTGTGTTGTGGAGTGGTTACCCTCTCTGCCTCGAGGCTGGCTCCGTCTTAAAAGGGTTGCAGCGGATAATGCAAACTAAACATGCCATTCCACAACAAACGGAGAATAAATACCACAACAAACGGAGAATAAATACCACAATAAACGGAGAATAAATACCACAACAAACGGAGAATAAATACCACAATAAACGGAGAATAAATACCACAACAAACGGAGAATAAATACCACAATAAACGGAGAATAAATACCACAATAAACGGAGAATAAATACCACAATAAACGGAGAATAAATACCACAACAAACGGAGAATAAATACCACAATAAACGGAGAATAAATACCACAACAAACGGAGAATACATACCACAACAAACAGGGAAAATATACAACAACAAACGGAGAATAAATACCACAACCAAACGGAGATACGACAACAAAAATGTGTGGAATAATTACCACAACAAACGGAAAATACAAACGACAGCAAACGCTGAATAAATACCACAAGAATTGGAAAATAAATACAACTAAAAAACGGAGAGTAAATACCACAAAAAACATAGAACAAATGCCGCACACAATAAAAAGGAAAATAAATACGGCAACAAAGGAAGAATAAATACCATAACAAACGGAGAATACATACTACAACAAACATAGAAACTTAGAATAAATGCCACAACAAACGGAGAATAAATACTACAACAGATTTAGAATAAATGCCACAACAAACGGAGAATAAATACTACAACAGACTTAGAATAAATGCCACAACAAACGGAGAATAAATACTACAACAAACTTAGAATAAAGACAACAACAACGACAAACCACGGCGTCTGAGGTGGATTGACAAGAAAGTTGTGGACTGGTGTGGCTAGAAGCAATAATTCTGCTACAGTCAGTTGACTGCAGCGACAGACTGGCGTGGCTAGAAGCAATAATTCTGCTACAGTCAGTTGACTGCAGCGACAGACGTCCCATGGTGCCCCACCTCAAGACCTATAACAGCAAAATTCGCATATCTGACCTATATTTTTCTTTTGTTTCCTCAATATTTTTGCTGTCATATTTTATCTAAGTACTGGCCTGCTACACTTTGTATATTTTTTTTATTAATTCCTGTATTCTAACCTCATTATTTACTCCTGTCTTCTTTGTTTCTTGTTTCTCTCTTCTTTGTTTCTTCTTTGTACAAGTCAGCAATGCCTATCCTTACTGTTCTAGCATCAGTTTTAGCACAATTGTCATCAATTTTATCTTTCATCTTATCTGTGTCTGATAAATATCTGGCAAATATCTCACAGTTTCTCACTCTTCAAGTGCTGTTTCTGTCCTTTCTCACAGTTTCTCACTCTTCACGTGCTGTTTCTGTCCTTTCTCACAGCTTCTCACTCTTCATGTGCTGTTTCTGTCCTTTCTCACAGTTTCTCACTCTTCACTTACTGTTTCTGTCCTTTCATAGTCTGAAAATTTGATGCCCGAAACACAACAAATTCTGACACCAAGAACCATATCTATGTTCACTTGAGTTCTGTGACACTTGATGTCCTCGAGTCTTTGACACCCGATGTCCTGGAGTCTTTGACACTTGATGTCCTGGAGTCTTTGACACCCGATGTCCTGGAGTCTTTGACAGTTGATATCCTGGAATCTTTGACACTTGATATCCTGGAATCTTTCACACTTGATATCCTGGATTCTTTGACACTTGATATCCTGGAGTCTTTGACACTTGATATCCTTGAATCTTTGACACCTGACGTCCTGAAATCTTTGACACGTGATGTCCTGGAGTCTTTGACACTTGATATCCTGGAGTCTTTGACACTTGATATCCTGGAATCTTTGACACTTGATATCCTGGAGTCTTTGACACTTGATATCCTTGAATCTTTGACACTTGATGTCCTGGAGTCGGAATGTAGTGATTCGTCAAGTGAAGTGATTAATGATGAAACTAACGGTTGCCCTTCTCTCCACCGGCAGCAGAGGAGTAGCCAAACACGGAACAAGCCTATATCTCCTCTTCCTCCTCCTCCTCTTCTTCTTCTTCTTCTTCCTCTTCTTCTTCTTCTTCTTCTGGTGAGCGGAATGGAAATTAGCACATTCTGAAGACGCAGTCACACAAAAGGACAACATTTATTATTTGTGGTCACCGTTTAGATTAAACAAAGTCACTGATCAAATAATTGTCTTCTACCAAACAATATTGATTCCTACAAGATTAGCTATGTTTACTCTGCTGCACACCTTTGGAATACCTGTCTTCCCTCCATCTCATTTCAAACTTATAAAGGATATTCTTTCTTATAACTCCAAACTTTATCTATATCTGTCTGACCTACTTTATAATCCTTTATTTGTTAATAATGAAAAACATAGGAACCAACAGCCGAAATATTTCAGTCGAATCAATAAGCATAATACAGTAATGAAAAATGCATTTGAGGGAAAAATTGAAGGAAAAAAGTAAGAATTAGATACGATAAAGATGGGCGAACAACAACAACAACAATAACAACAACAACAACAACAAACAAAAAATGTACTAAATGAAACCTGACATGGTGACACGGGACAACAAAGGACGCGTCTTAGTGTGGCCGGGACGTCTTACAGTTGGCAGAAACCCAGCTCATAGTTACTGGCCTACACCGACTTTCATTTACTGCTGCCAGTATCAACACTATCAACTCTGCCAACTCTGTCAACCTTATGTTGAAAATACTGTAATGATTTATGAACCAACTTTCATTATATCTTTACAGTCAGGTAAAGGAAAATATAATACAGTCATCTTTGCATTCTATTTCTCTTTCATTATCGAGTTCACTTTACAGAAATCATTATTAGAGACAGGTTGTCAAAAATCTCTTAATTAATAGGCTCCACTACCGGGATAATATGGTTTTAATTTATTTTATTTTAGTTCCTTTGTCTGAATTCACATTCTGAACTCTCTGAAACAGGATTCTCCTTACAAGGAGACCACTGAAATGGTATGACTACTGGATTGATTGAACCTTCTTGTGGAGTACAGTTTCAACTTATACGTTTCTTCTTGTTGCTGGTGTTCTAACCATCACCTAATTTTCTGTATTATACACTAAGAAAATACAACAAGACACCCAGGCTTTCAACTCCACACAAATAGTACAAATACAACAACTTAAACATAACTTGGCAGTCTTCCGACCAAAACAAACTGGTCAACAATGAGAATTCCCACAAAGCCAACTGGTGTAGTTTATCATCAGACAACACATATTATTAATGGACCAAAATGAGGGGTGAAATCATGATGATGGGAATGTAGCCATCAGGCTGAACAGAAATTCACAGTAACAAATGCCCGGCGTGAATGACCTCTACGCCACATGGGCAAAGAAAACCTTACAATGATTTATACATACAAAAAATCATACTTACAAGCTTACCCAAAGACTGCAACTCACACAGGGAAAATAAACTAAACTAATTCTAACAACAACAATGCTCTCTCTATCACATTTCTCGAGACAATCACACCGTTCCACAAAGCACGTCCATCCCGTTACACATTCACACCAAGACTCCCCAACGACCGGCTTTTTTGCACACGGACCTTTCTAACGACGTAATTTGCACACGTACTTTCCTAACGACATAAGTTGTGGTCTACGCAAACACAATTATTAGCACTACACAAATAATCTCTGAACAGAATTGCTATTCTGTTACATCTCCACCAACTAAAGCTTCGTTATAAAATCTATAGACTGTGACTTAGCTAAAAGTTGTGTCTTATCTACGGACTGTGACTTAGCTAAAGGTGGTGACTTATCTATAGACTGTGACTTAGCTAAAAGTTGTGTCTTATCTATAGACTGTGACTTAGCTAAAAGTTGTGTCCTATCTACGGACTGTGACTTAGCTAAACGTTGTGTCTTATCTATAGACTGTGACTTAGTTAAAAGTTGTGGTTTATCTATAGACTGTGATTTATCTAAAAGTTGTGGGTTATCTACGGACTGTGACTTATCAAAACGTTGTGTCTTATCTATAGACTATGTCTTATCTATAGACTGTGACTTATCTAAACATAGTGTCTTATCTATAGACTGTGTCTTGTCCATAAATTGTTTCTTGTCTATAAGATGTGTCTTATCTCCAATTTGTGTTTTATCTCTAGGCTTTGTCTTATCTATAGACTGTCTTATCTATAGGCTTTGTCTTCTCTATAGACTTTGTTTTATCTATGGGCTTTGTTCTTTTGGCGAAAAAGCGCTCTCGAGTTCCGTGCGTGGGGAGACAGGCTTTCGCTCCCTTCCCGGATGGCGAGAGTTAAGGTGTTTCGATGCAGAAGCAAGTGGTTTGTCCGTCGAGCGAAGCATGTAAACGGCTAGCCAGCCAGGTTCGTGATAACGATGTAGTACGGTTTTGTCGACCGATGGTCTCGAAATTGGCCCATCTCTCGCAAAGAGTATCGGGTCTGCAGTATGTAACGTGTGTTATTTGTGGGTGGCCAGGCTTTCTTCTCCGCTCGTTAGAGCAGAGAGAGCCGCCCCCGCCGGTTAAAGGAAATGAAACGCCACCGGGGTCGAAAGGGATCCGCTCTGAGCAGAGCGCTGTCTCCCTTGCCCCGCGTCGGTCTGTCGGCAGATATCCGACAAAGGTTCGGTGAAGAAAGCTATCTGGTTGATCCTGCCAGTAGTCATATGCTTGTCTCAAAGATTAAGCCATGCATGTCTAAGTTCACACTGTCTCACGGTGAAACCGCGAATGGCTCATTAAATCAGTCGAGGTTCCTTAGATGACACGATCCTACTTGGATAACTGTGGCAATTCTAGAGCTAATACATGCTTACCAAGCTCCGACCCTCGTGGAAAGAGCGCTTTTATTAGTTCAAAACCCGCTGTTGGCGAGATTTTTCAGCTGCCGTGCGTGGAGCGGTGCTCTTCCCGGCCAATGAAGAAAGGTACAAATAAGGTTGCCGCGCAGCATCACTGCGGAAAAGGTGGTAGAAAGGATAAAGCGAAGCAAACAGTCAAATCATGGCACCTCTGGTCTGGAGGTTGGCCACGTCCTGAGTGCAGTCATGTCGGGTGAAATGCATGAACCGGCTTGTCTCACTGCTGGCGAGACTCTTCAAATGCCGTGCGTGGAGTGAAGCTCCTCCCGGTTAAGGAAGTAAATGCGGAAAAGAAATAAAGGTTGCTGTGCGGAGCCGATGGGAAAAGGTGGTGGAAAGTGAAGTTTAACTGGTATGTCCAGTAGTATCGCTACGAGAGCTATACCACGGCACCTCTGCTCTAGAGGCCGCCCACGTCCGAAATACACCTACACTGGTGAAATATGCCTAAACCGGCACACACCAGGAGTAGAACTTGATGGCTAGACATGTCATGCCACCTCCGCTATAGAGGTTGGTAACGCCTGATATACACCCATACTGGTGAATTTTGCCTAAACCGGCTCATACCAGGGGTGAATCTTGAAGGCTTTGCATGTCACAGTACCTCTGCTCTAGAGGTCGGTCCCGTCCCAAACACGCCCATACTGGGATAATGCCTAAACCGGCTCAACCCAGGGGTAGAAGTCATTAGTGGCGAGGATTCGTCCTCCTGGACAAAAGCTCCATCCTGGTCACAACTAGGAAGGGTAGCGGCCATGACCGCAAAATGCTGAAGTCGGAGACACTGGACCAGGGAAGTCTAGATAGGCAACCACCTCTCACCCGGTGGGGATGTCTGCGTATCCTAATCACGCTGAGGTTTTCCGGTGAGAAAGTCCAACCCTGGACTGGATGGGCAAACACCTCTCACCCGGCGGTGATACACGGGTATCTCAAAACACGTCGAGGTTTTCCGGTGAGAAAGTCCAACCCTAGACCAAACTGGTGCAATGAAAACCACGGTGTCACGCAATCCCGCTTCCGAGACCCACCAAGAATACAGGCTAAAGCACTGTGATACTCTGAATCTCTTGTGGTCCTTTCGTGGATCTCGTGTGGTCTATTTTGGACCACACAGGGGACCACGGGACCTAACGAGGACCACAGGCGTGAATTCAGTAGGTTCACAGTGCGGTTTTTGGTGGTAGAAGTGAACGAAGAAGAAGAAGAAGAAGATCTATGGGCTTTGTCTTCTCTATAGACTGTCTTATCTATAGACTTTTTCTTCTCTATAGACTTTGTCTTATCTATAGGCTTTTTCTTCTCTATAGACTTTGTCTTATCTATAGGCTTTTTCTTCTCTATAGACTTTGTCTTATCTATAGGCTGTGTCTTATCTATAGACTGTCTTATCTATAGACTTTTCTTATCTATAGGCTTTGTCTTATCTATAGACTATGTCTTATCTATAGGCTTTGTCTTATCTATAGACTTGTCTTATCTATAGGCTTTATCTTATCTACAAATTGTGTTTTATCTATAGGCTTTGTTTTATATCTATGCTGTCTTATCTATAGGCTTTGTCTTCTCTATAGACTTTGTCTTATCTATAGGCTTTGTCTTCTCTATAGACTGTCTTATCTATAGGCGTTATCTTCTCTATAGACTTATCTATAGGCTTTATCTTATCTATAGACTGTGTCTTATCTATAGGCTTTGTCTTCTCTATAGACTGTCTTATCTCTAGGGTTTGTTTTATCTATAGACTGTCTTATCTATAGACTGTGTCTTATCTATATGCTTTGTCTTATCTATAGACTGTCTTATCTATATGCTTTGTCTTATCTATAGAATGTCTTATCTATAATCTGTCTTATCTCTAGGCTTTGTCTTATCTATAGACTGTGTCTTATCTATAGGCTCTGTTTTATCTATAGACTTTGTCTTATCTCTAGGCTTTTTCTTCTCTATAGACTTCTTATCATTAGGCTTTGTCTTATCTATAGACTGTCTTATCATTAGGCTTTGTCTTATCTATAGACTATGTGTAAACTCTAGGCTGTGTCTTATCTCTAGGCTATGTCGTATCTCTTGACTGTCTTATCTATAGACTGTCTTATCTCTTGACTATATCTTATCTCTAGACTGTCTTATCTCTTGACTGTGTCGTATCTCTAGACTGTCTTATCTCTTGACTGTGTCTTATCTCTTGACTGTGTCTTATCTCTAGACTGTCTTATCTCTAGACTGTCTTATCTCTAGACTGTTTTATCTCTTGACTGTCTTATCTCTAGACTGTCTTATCTATAGACTGTCTTATCTCTTGACTGTCTTATCTCTATAGACTGTCTTATCTCTAGTCCATGTCTTATCTCTAGGCCATATCTCATCTCTAGGCCATGTCTTATCTCTAGATTGTATCTTTTCAAGGCAAAATTGAAGAGAATTTTAGTGGAATGGAAAAAAGAAGAAAAAATAATCACCGTCTTTACGATGCTAAAAAAAAATGGACAAAATCTTTTCAAGATCATTGCACACCTCAAAATCACGTGATTAGCTCTGCTAGGTATTCATCATACTCTTGATTATTCTTAATTTGAATAACCTGACCCAGAAAATGCAACTCTAAGCCTGGTCAAACACTTAGTTTCCACTTCCTGTGCGCTTCTCACACAAGTACCTCACACGCCATCATTACAAGAAAATAAATTTGTTAAGTTTGACCTACATACTTGTCCTATCGGAGTCCACCATGTACATTGCTCTCTACTTTCTCATAACAAAACCCTGTTACTAAATATGGATCCACCACCTTATTCTATAGCAACTAAACTAAGAATGTGACGTGGGCACTGAGCAGAGCGACATAAAGAGAAGTCATAAATTTGATGGGATACGCTTCCTTTATTGAGATAGTCTAACACAGATAAAGAGTGTACCGTACTTCCTGCAATATAAGCCACAGTGTAACACAGATAAACAGTGTACCGTACTTCCTGCAATATAAGCCACAGTGTAACACAGATAAAGAATGTACCGTACTTCCTGCAATATAAGCCAAACTTAAAACAACAACAACAACAAAATCCCTGCGTCCTATACCCAACTGCTTAAAATGCCACAGGAAGAAAAGCGGACGTTCCAGCCATGACAAAAGTAAAAGCGCGGGTCTTGATATGTACAGGGAGTATAGTTGGAAAAGTGAATATAATAAAGTATTTCCACGTTAAAAGTATACGTATTATGCATCAGAATAAGTGTAAATGTATGAAGATTCCATAAATGTAGAGTTCTTTGTTTTAGGAAAATTAAAATAGGAGAACACATTTAGCTGATGATTGTCTAAGTCTAGATCTACACTACCTACCATCGGCGATGTCTAGATATACTTGTAGATTTATACGGTCTCGTCTTGTGATGATATGTGGCATGCTCACAGAAATAATGTCTGAAATAACCTTCTAACTACTTCTCCAGTCTTTCTAATATGTCTAGATCAACTTGGGGCATACTAAAGAACAGTTGTCTAGTCATAGGGCATGTCCGTATATCTTCGGGGACACAAAAAAGTTGAAAATTCTCGATCGAAACTTCACACTCGTTGATAATAACGCTTCAAAATGATGACAAAGGTCACTGGACATGCGCACTAAATGTTTACAATCAAAAGTTACACCGATTTTTTAATGAAACGAAATATGTAGCAATATATTGACATGCGGCTAGAGGCTCATACTAAGGAAGTAGCAATATATAACCTTCCGGCACGGGTAAGGTTTGAGTAAGCCTTGTTGTACAAGTTACCTGCACTAGATTAACACCTAAACACTCATGTTTAACACTCTAGTCTCCTGATAACCCTCACAGAACAGTATACATGATTATAAATGATGAAATTATGATGACAGACCAAAACAATATCCACATATAAATCACGTATAGCCGTCAACATGGCTTGATATCCTGACCTTGTTTCCAGACACTTAGTGACCTCCCGTACTTATCTAGCAAAAGATTTTGTTCTTTACTTCTCAGCATGGAAACATCACCATTATTCGTATATTAAAACCTAACACCAGGTAAACTCTGTCAAATCACTGCGGTATCTTGATGCTGTAAACACGAGAAGGCCGCTGTCATTTTGGTGCTAGCACCTCTCACACACACACAAAGGATTACGTCATTATCACCTGGCATGTTCCGGGTAAATCATATAATTCCTCCCTCTTTATATCTCTCCAGGTCTTGCTCTACCTGTCTAGGTCTCTCTGTGTGTCTTCCCATCTTATCTTTTTCTAGCTATCTAGGTCTCTCTGTATGTCTTCCCGTCTTATCTTGCTCTAGCTATTTAGTCTCTCTGTATGTCTTCCCGTCGTATCTTGTTCTAGCTATCTAGGTGTGTCTTCCCGTCTTATCTTGCTCTATATATCTAGGTCTCTCTGTCTATTTTCTCGTTTCATCTTGGAGTCTCGCCTCTCATAACTGGTTTCTCATAACTGGTTAGCGAGTGGTTGTTGAGTCATGACTGTCAGTTTTGTGCTATCGAAGAAGGTCCATCCCGTGCCTTTGGCATTTTCTATCTGTCGCTGTTGACTGATCACTAGTCTGTTCAACCACCTACATGTCGCTGTTGACTGATCACTAGTCTGGTCAACCACCTACATGTCGCTGTTGACTGATCACTAGTCTGTTCAACCACCTACATGTCGCTGTTGACTGATCACTAGTCTGGTCAGCCACCTACCTGTTGCTGTTGACTGATCACTAGTCTGGTCAGCCACCTACCTGTTGCTGTTGACTGATCACTAGTCTGGTCAGCTGCCTATCTGTCGCCACCCGGTATTGACGGAAAGGTCATGCCAACCTATTGTACTTACTAGCGTCTTTCCTTATCTCATCTCTTCCTCGCCGTCATCGTGTCTGCCCTTCTCTAAGTGTCTTATCTCTTTTGTTTACTTTTGGAAGCGCCCAGTCGTATCCGTCTTTCTCTAGTATCGTGGGAATCGGTTTTCTACCCTGCTCTCTAAATTTCCTAACATTTAAAAAATTATTTGAATTAAGCCCTATAAGTATAGTATCTTCATAATTATAATCATAGCTCCAGGGTACAAGGCACTTTGTTATACGCTGACCACAGAACAAGTCAAAGGAGGATATCCAGCAGCATACAACATACAACATACAACAGCGGGCACAACTATGAAGTTCATGGAGATTTTGTTTTTGTTTTCCCCTTGTGCGTCCCCAAAGTACACCCGCGTCCTACACGGCGGGGCTTGGAGCTTGTTGCAGGAAGTACGGTAATTTGTAGAACATACAAACTTGACTAAACTGACTCAACCGTCACAAGTTTGTATGTATGGTGCCGCAAGTTTACATCACGCAAAAACTGTATGAGCAAATAACAAGTTTCTAGTAGTTAGTTATGCCATTTAAATTGCATTATTAATTTTAATGGGTTGGATTATTTTCAAATTGTTTTCCTTATCGCCCAGCTTGATCGCAATTTGTTATCATAATTTGTAGAATTTCGTGAACAATCAATACCAGAGTATGCTATACAAATTATCCCGTAATAAATACTTTTCACTGCAAATATTTTGTACACATATTGATTATAAAACAGCTTGCTCGACGCAGTTGCCTCTCTTGGTTGCTATTTGATACACGAGCTAGAGAACGTTCTCGACAATGAAATGTAAGTTCTAGTGTTCTACTTGTTTCTCTATGTGCTAGCTCTGGATGTTGTGTTGTTGACTGTTTCTCTATGTGCTAGCTCTGGATGTTGTGTTGTTGACTGTTTCTCTATGTGCTAGCTATGGATGTTGTGTTGTTGACTGTTTCTCTATGTGCTAGCTCTGGATGTTGTGTTGTTGACTGTTTCTCTATGTGCTAGCTCTGGATGTTGTGTTGTTGACTGTTTCTCTATGTGCTAGCTCTGGATGTTGTGTTGTTGACTGTTTCTCTATGTGCTAGCTCTGGATGTTGTGTTGTTGACTGTTTCTCTATGTGCTAGCTCTGGATGTTGTGTTGTTGACTGTTTCTCTATGTGCTAGCTCTGGATGTTGTGTTGTTGACTGTTTCTCTATATCGAGACCGCTAACCTTTCTTGTTTGTGTTTGAGATATCTCCTAAAACGTCCTGACGATGACTGATATGACTGATGACTTATGACTGAACAGATTATAACTGTTGTGGCTCTACTTGAAGTCATTTTGTTAGTTTTATCACTAGACCTTCTTGGTTTAATTATTTCTACTGTTATGTACTACATTTCCTCTTAGTATTATCTCCCCTGTCATCAACATCATAACATCTATCAATCACAACATCTATCATAACATCTATCAATTATAACATCTATCATAACATCTATCATAACATCTATCATAACATCTATTATAACATCTATCAATCATAACATCTATCATAACATCTATTATAACATCTATCAATCATAACATCTATCATAACATCTATCATAACATCTATCATAACTATCCCATCGATCATCTCAGAAACATCGTCATCACAAAGTCATCAATATTTATCGTTAACATCATCACCGTTATAGTTGATATAGTCATCAACAACGTGTTGCTAGTAACTAAAACAATATCATCAACACTATACTCATCATTATCATCAAAATCATACTCATCACCATCGTTATCATCATCCTCATCTACCACAAAAAAATCACTGCTGTTGTTATCACATGAAACGTTATTTATAATATCAGGATAATATGAGGATACAGTCATCTCATGATACATTTCGTGTTGATAATATCAGGATACAATCATCTCATGATATATTTCTTACTGTCTCAGAAAAATCTTGACAGATTACATGACTAACATAACATATAGAGCAGTGTTTCCCAGACTTGTTCGGCCGCCGCCCCCTTTTCTTACAGACCCTACCCTAAACACCCCCACTCCATCCAACCCCCCCCCCCCCATCCCCAGTTATGTACTATTCGTACAATGACCTGTTAAACTAGGATATGACTTACACAACTAAAAACTTTAGTCAGAAAACCAGTTTATTTAACAGTATGAAGGAGTACATTTATAACCAACTTACTGCTTTATTTTCTCAGCTTTCAATGTGATGGATGAGTTTCATTTAGGGACATAGGTTTCTCAATATCCGATTGAAAACTGCTAAGAAGGAAGGTATTACTGTCCCCCATCTAATAAGGAAGGTATTACTGCCCGCCGTCTAAGAAGGAAAGTATTACTGCTCCCCTGTCTAAGAAGAAAGGTTTTACTGCTCCCCGTCTAAGAAGGAATATACTAGTGTCGCCGCCTAAGAAGAAAGATATTACTGTCCCCGGTTCTAAGGACTGTTATTGCATGAGGTGGGGTGGAGAATACTCTCTCCACTCCAGTGGCGTGCGTCTCAAATAGCTTCTGACAGTCAAGTCCAGCTCCTGACCTTCTCGTGGCCGAACTGTTCAAACTGACAGGAGAAGGAGGGAAGGCGAATATCTGGCGCCTGAAAACCAGGCGCTTCAAGTAGATGAGAGTCATGCTTGGTAGCTCATCTACCGCTGCTGGCAAGATTCTTCAGCTGCCGTGCGTGTAGTAGGGCTCCTCCCGGCAAGTGAAGAAATGTGCGAATGGGGTTGCCGCGCGGCACCACTGTGGAAAAGGTGAAAGAAGGGTTTAAGCGAAGTAAACAGTAGTCAAATCACAGCACCTCTGGTCTGGAGGTCGGCCACGTCCTAAGTGCACTCATATCGGGCAAAATGTCTGAACCGGCTTAACTGCTGGCGAGACTCTTCGGATGCCGCGCATGGAGTGAAGATCCTCCCAGCCAATGAAGAAAATGCGTAAAACAATTACTGCTCATACCACGGCACCTCTGCTCTAGAGGCCGGCCACGTCCGAAATACACCTACACTGGTGAAATATGCCTAAACCGGCACACACAAGGGGTGAAACTTGATGGCTAGACATGTCACGGTACCTCCAGTCTAGAGGTCGGTCACATCCTAAACACGCCCATACTGGGATATTATGCCTAAACCGGCTCAACCCAGGGGTGGAAGTCACTAGTGGCGAGGATTCGTCCTTCTGGACAAAAGCTCTGTCATGGTCACAACTAGGAAGGGTAGCGACCACGACCACAAAATGCTGAAGTCGGAGACACTGGACCAGGGCAGTCTAGATAGGCAGCCACCTCTCACCCGGTGGGGATGTATGTGTATCCTAATCGCGCTGAGGTTTTTCGGTGAGAAAGTCCAACGCTGGACTGGATGGGCAACCACCTCTCACCCAGCGGGGATACACATGTATCCCAAAACACGTCGAGATTTTCAGGTGAGAAAGTCAAACTCTAGGGTGGATGGGCAACCACTTCTCACCCAGCGGGGATATACTGATATCCTAAACACGTCGAGGTTTTCCGGTGAGAAAGTCCAACTCTAGACTAAACTGGTGCAATGAAAACCACGGTGTCACGCAATCCCGCTTCTGTGACCCACCAAGAATACAGGCTCAAGCCCTGCGATACTCTGAACCTCTCGTGGATCTCGTGTAGTCCTTTCGGGGACCACAGGGGGGACCACAGGACCTATCGAAGAGCACGGGAGTAAATTCAGTAGGATCACAGGGCGGTCTTGGTGGTAGAAGCAAACGAAGAAGAAGATTACTGTCCCTGTCTAAGAAGGAAGCTATTACTCCCCCCGTCTAAGAATAAAGGTATTATTGTCCCAGTCTAAGAAAGAAACTATTACTCCCCCCGTCTAAGAATAAAGGTATTATTGTCCCAGTCTAAGAAAGAAACTATTACTCCCCCCGTCTAAGAATAAAGGTATTACTGTCCCCGTCTAAGAAAGAAACTATTACTCCCCCCGTCTAAGAATAAAGGTATTATTGTCCCAGTCTAAGAAAGAAACTATTACTCCCCCCGTCTAAGAATAAAGGTATTATTGTCCCAGTCTAAGAAAGAAACTATTACTCCCCCCGTCTAAGAATAAAGGTATTATTGTCCCAGTCTAAGAAAGAAACTATTACTCCCCCCGTCTAAGAATAAAGGTATTATTGTCCCAGTCTAAGAAAGAAACTATTACTCCCCCGTCTAAGAATAAAGGTATTACTGTCCCCGTCTAAGAATAAAGGTATTACTGTCCCCGTCTAAGAATAAAGGTATTACTGTCCCCGTCTAAGAATAAAGGTATTACTGTCCCCGTCTAAGAATAAAGGTATTATTGTCCCCGTCTAAGAATAAAGGTATTACTGTCCCCGTCTAAGAATAAAGGTATTACTGTCCCCATCTAAGAAAGAAGATTTTACTGTCCCTTTCTAAGAAAGAAGATTTTACTGTCCCCTTCTAAGAAAGAAGATTTTACTGTCCCCTTCTAAGAAAGAAGATTTTACTGTCCCCGTCTAAGAAAGAAGATTTTACTGTCCCCGTCTAAGAAAGAAGATTTTACTGTCCCCGTCTAAGAAAGAAGATTTTACTGTCCCCGTGTAAGAAAGAAGATTTTACTGTCCCCGTGTAAGAAAGAAGATTTTACTGTCCCCTTCTAAGAAAGAAGATTTTACTGTCCCCTTCTAAGAAGGAAGGTATTACTGCCACCATTTGTTGCTTCGTTTTTCCTCAACGTCCCCCTACTGCCCCCTTTTTCTTCCCCCCCCCCCATGCCCCTTTGTGTTTCGCCGTATCGCCCTGGTCCTTTACAACGCCCACAAGAGGCGTTATCGCCCAGTTTGGGAAACACTGATTTACACCGCCATTATCACTGTTTGTATCATCAACACAACGCTAACAGCACCATTCATTCATTCATTCATTTGCATGTCCCTTGCGGAACTTTGCCTCCCAAACAGCTCTCCTGTAGGCCTCTCGGTTGTGAGCAAGATGGCCTGCTGCTGTTGCATCCATTTCCAGATCCTCAACGATGTCTTGCAGCCATCTTCGTCTTGGTCTTCCTCTTTTTCTTTTTCCCATTATGTATTCTTCCAATACGGTCTTCTCTAAATTATCATGACGTTTAATGTGTCCAAAATATTTAAGTTTTCTCTCTTTAATCCTCTTTACTAGCCAGCCTTCTTCAATACTAAGTTCTTGTAGTATAGATATATTTGTTCTTTTTTGTGTCCACGATATTTGGAGAACTCTTCTGTAGCATTTACATTCAAAGGCACCATTATCACTACTTATATCACCAACAGCACCACTATGATTACTACATTACTATAATAAGAATTAGAATAATCTGAGGCAAGTGACCTTCGACATTAAACAAACATGGACAAGGACACAGAAGTAGCAGGCACATGAAGGAAAGTCAGCGCCGGCACAGATTCTACAAGTTCTACTATGTAAACGTGTAATTAGGCAAACACATCAAGTGAAGGATCGATAGCGGACATTAAAAGCTGATGTAGTATCTAGAAACTAATGCAATTAACAGATTAACATTCTTGGAACATGCAAGGAAGAGTTTAGATGCCGTGGTAGACAAACAATTCTACTAATTTAACAACTTATGACAAGATAAACCTAACGATTTAACAGCTTATGACAAGATAAATCTAATAATTTAACAACTTATGAAAAGATAAACCTAACGATTTAACAGCTTATGACAAGATAAATCTAATAATTTAACAACTTATGACAAGAACAATCTACCAACTGAACAAGACAAGAAAAACTTTAATAATTAAATAACCTATGACAATATAAATGTAATAATTGAATAACTTATAACAAGATAAATGTAATAACTGAACAACCTATGACAAGATAAATGTAATAATTGAATAACTTATAACAAGATAAATGTAACAACTGAACAACTTATGACAAGATAAATGTAATAAGTGAACATCTTATTGCAAGATAACTATCAGTGTTGTATTTACTTTGGAGAAATGAAAAGCAAAAGTTAATAGCCTGTCTATGTCGCATGTACACACAGGTCAAACCCACATCTATCTCATGTGTACACACAGGTAAACCACACACCTGGGTCTCGTGTACACACAAGTAACCTCCACATCTATCTCCCGTGTACACACAGGTAAACCACACATCATGGTCCCGTGTACACACAGGTAAACTCCACATCTAGGTCCCGTGTACACACAGGTAAACCACACATCTAGGTCCCGTGTACACACAGGTAAACCCCACATCTAGGTCCCGTGTACACACAGGTAAACTCCACCTCTAGGTCTCGTGTACACACAGGTAAACCACACATCTAGGTCCCGTGTACACACAGGTAAACCACACATCTAGGTCCCGTGTAGACACAGGTAAACCACACATCTAGGTCCCGTGCACACACAGGTAAACCACACATCTAGGTCCCGTGTACACACAGGTAAACCACACATCTAGGTCCCGTGTAGACACAGGTAAACCCCACATCTAGGTCACGTGTACACACAGATAAACCACACATCTAGGTCCCGTGTACACACAGGTAAACCACACATCTAGGTCTCGTGTACACACAGGTAAACCACACATCTAGGTCCCATGTACACACAGTTAAACCACACATCTAGGTCCCGTGCGGAACTTTGCCTCCCAAACAGCTCTCCTGTAGGCCTCTCGGTTGTGAGCAAGATGGCCTGCTGCTGTTGCATCCATTTCCAGATCCTCAACGATGTCTTGCAGCCATCTTCGTCTTGGTCTTCCTCTTTTTCTTTTTCCCATTATGTATTCTTCCAATACGGTCTTCTCTAAATTATCATGACGTTTAATGTGTCCAAAATATTTAAGTTTTCTCTCTTTAATCCTCTTTACTAGCCAGCCTTCTTCAATACTAAGTTCTTGTAGTATAGATATATTTGTTCTTTTTTGTGTCCACGATATTTGGAGAACTCTTCTGTAGCATTTACATTCAAAGGCACCATTATCACTACTTATATCACCAACAGCACCACCATGATTACTACATTACTATAATAAGAATTAGAATAATCTGAGGCAAGTGACCTTCGACATTAAACAAACATGGACAAGGACACAGAAGTAGCAGGCACATGAAGGAAAGTCAGCGCCGGCACAGATTCTACAAGTTCTACTATGTAAACGTGTAATTAGGCAAACACATCAAGTGAAGGATCGATAGCGGACATTAAAAGCTGATGTAGTATCTAGAAACTAATGCAATTAACAGATTAACATTCTTGGAACATGCAAGGAAGAGTTTAGATGCCGTGGTAGACAAACAATTCTACTAATTTAACAACTTATGACAAGATAAACCTAACGATTTAACAGCTTATGACAAGATAAATCTAATAATTTAACAACTTATGAAAAGATAAACCTAACGATTTAACAGCTTATGACAAGATAAATCTAATAATTTAACAACTTATGACAAGAACAATCTACCGACTGAACAAGACAAGAAAAACTTTAATAATTAAATAACCTATGACAATATAAATGTAATAATTGAATAACTTATAACAAGATAAATGTAATAATTGAACAACTTATCACAAGATAAATGTAATAATTGAACAACCTATGACAAAATAAATGTAACAACTGAACAACTTATGACAAGATAAATGTAATAAGTGAACATCTTATTGCAAGATAACTATCAGTGTTGTAGTTACTTTGGAGAAATGAAAAGCAAAAGTTAATAGCCTGTCTATGTCGCATGTACACACAGGTCAAACCCACATCTATCTCATGTGTACACACAGGTAAACCTTACATCTGGGTCTCGTGTACACACAAGTAACCTCCACATCTAGGTCCCGTGTACACACAGGTAAACCCCACATCTATCTCCCGTGTACACACAGTTAAACCACACATCTAGGTCCCGTGTACACACAGGTAAACCACACATCTAGGTCCCATGTACACACAGTTAAACCACACATCTAGGTCCCGTGTACACACAGTTAAACCACACATCTAGGTCCCGTGTACACACAGGTAAACCCCACATCTAGGTCCCGTGTACACACAGGTAAACCCTACATCTAGGTCCCGTGTACTCACAGGTAAACACTTGAACACAGATCGTGTTAACTGCCAGTTACCGGCAAGTTACCTATTTAAAAAATAAAAAAAAAACAGAAACTTTTCTAGGTCGACGTTTACTGTAACCGGTTTGTATTATCAAAAATCAAGTAAAAAGTGCCCAGAGCAATCGGCTGGAGGATAACCTGCCACAAGGTTGATTTTTATGAAGGAAAATCAGCCAGTAGACTGATTTTTATGAAGGAAAATCAGCCAGTAGATTGATTTTTATGAAGGAAGATCAGCCAGTAGATTGATTTTTATGAAGGAGGATCAGCCAGTAGATTGATTTTTATGAAGGAAAATCAGCCAGTAGATTGATTTTTATGAAGGAAAATCAGCCAGTAGATTGATTTTTATGAAGGAAAATCAGCCAGTAGAATGATTTTTATGAAGGAAAATCAGCCAGTAGATTGATTTTTATGAAGGAAGATCAGCCAGTAGATTGATTTTTATGAAGGAGGATCAGCCAGTAGGCTGATTTTCATGAAGGAGAAATCGTCCAGTAGGTTGATTTTCATGAAAGAGAATCGTCCAGTAGGTTGATTTTCAAGAAGGAGAATGAGCCAGTAGGTTGATTTTCAAGAAGGAGAATGAGCCAGCAGGTTGATTTTCAAGAAGTAGAATCAGCCAGTTTGAATGAGGTTCTCCATGTGAGCAGTTTGTGAAGATGAAATCTCTCCACAAATGAAGTAGAAACATTTTCTTTCTGCTGATGTTTTTAAAGTGTTCCTCGGCTGATGTTTTTAAAGTGTTTCTCGGCTGATGTTTTTAAAGTGTTCCTCGGCTGATGTTTTTAAAGTGTTCCTCGGTTGATGTTTTTAAAGTGTTCCTCGGCTGATGTTTGTAAAGTATTCCATTATATTTAAAACGGTGAATGCTCTACTGACAAAACCGATGAAGTTCTTCTTGCAGGGTGAAAGACAAGTATACTTTCACCTATTCCAAGAACTCCTAGTGCGATCAGCTGACTGTAAACAATCACACCGAAAATGCTGTATACTCTGGGATCAGTGAACAGGAGAGAGCAAAACAGGCTGTCGGAATGATCATAGAACCAGCTATCGCTGACAAAATCCTGAAAATAAAATACATATCAGAAAGAATTATAACTGTTTAAATAAAAGAAAATGAAGAGACCACAACCAACGTACAAATGTATGCTCCTTGTAATGCAGCAGACATGGAGGAAGAATGTGAGGAGTTGGCAACCTCCATGATACACTAAACAACAAAAGTGAAGAGGAAAATGTTATAATCATGGGGGACTTCAATGCAAGACTGGGAACAAGTAGAACATGGCATCAACTGACAATGTAAGACTGGGAACTAGTAGAACATGGCATCCACTGACAATGTAAGACTGGGAACAAGTAGAACATGGTATCCACTGACAATGTAAGACTGGGAACAAGTAGAACAGAAGTAACAGATAATCTCAGTGGCTTCAGTGATCAGCAGTGCATTATAAATGAAAACTGTAGCTGACTCCTAGAACTGTGCAGCCAGCATGATGTTTTTATCACTGATACACTCTTCAAACGCCAGAAACTTCCTAATATATAGCTGGTACAAATGGAATGATTTGACCTGCAGAAGCTAAATCAATTTCATACTAGCAAGGAACAACAAGAAAAGGTCAGTCATTGATGAGGTCATGTACAAACCATAAAGAAGTAGTAGTGGCTATCAAAGCATACAGGGAAAGCCATAACAGAACTCACAAGAAGACAAGCAGAACAGTAAAACTAAGCAAGCTCAGGGAAGAGAATGTGAAAGAAGAAAATAAGAGAATTCTTCATAAACTTACCTATAGAAACAAAATCAGTGGAAGAGGACCTTGTTCCAAACAAGCATTTTGCAGCTGCAGAAGAAACATGTATTTAAAAAAAAAGGAGGTAGAGAAATGAAAATAATAACTTGGTGGAATACTGAGCTGAAAGATATTGCAAAAGAAGAACAAAATGTTATAATCATGGGGGACTTCAATGCAAGACTGGGAACAAGTAGAACATGGCATCAACTGACAATGTAAGACTGGGAACTAGTAGAACATGGTATCCACTGACAATGTAAGACTGGGAACAAGTAGAACATGGTATCCACTGACAATGTAAGACTGGGGACAAGTAGAACATGGTATCCACTTACAATGTAAGACTGGGGACAAGTAGAACATGGTATCCACTGACAATGTAAGACTGGGGACAAGTAGAACATGGTATCCACTGACAATGTAAGACTGGGGACAAGTAGAACATGGTATCCACTGACAATGTAAGACTGGGAACAAGTAGAACATGGTATCCACTGACAATGTAAGACTGGGGACAAGTAGAACATGGCATCCACTGACAATGTAAGACTGGGAACAAGTAGAACATGGCATCCATTGACAATGTAAGACTGGGAACAAGTAGAACATGGCATCCACTGACAATGTAAGACTGGGAACAAGTAGAACATGGTATCCACTGACAATGTAAGACTGGGAACAAGTAGAACATGGTATCCACTGACAATGTAAGAGTGGGGACAAGTAGAACATGGCATCCACTGACAATGTTAGACTGGGAACAAGTAGAACATGATATCCACTGACAATGTAAGACTGGGGACAAGTAGAACAGAAGTAACAGACAATCTCAGTGGCTTCAGTGCATTATAAATGAAAACTGTAGCAGACTCCTAGAACTGTGCAGCCAGCATGATGTTTTTATCACTGATACACTCTTCAAACGCCAGAAACTTCCTAATATATAGCTGGTACAAATGGAATGATTTGATCTGCAGAAGCTAAATCAATTTCATACTAGCAAGGAACAACGAGAAAAGGTCAGTCATTGATGAGGTCATGTACAAACCATAAAGAAGTAGTAGTGGCTATCAAAGCATACAGGGAAAGCCATAACAGAACTCACAAGAAGACAAGCAGAACAGTAAAACTAAGCAAGCTCAGGGAAGAGAATGTGAAAGAAGAAAATAAGAGAATTCTTCATAAACTTACCTATAGAAACAAAATCAGTGGAAGAGGACCTTGTTCCAAACAAGCATTTTGCAGCTGCAGAAGAAACATGTATTTGAAAAAAAAGGAGGTAGAGAAATGAAAATAATAACTTGGTGGAATACTGAGCTGAAAGATATTGCAAAAGAAGAACAAAATAAATATAAATAATGGATGAGAAGTAAGCAAGAGGAAGATGACACTGAATATTGAATCACAGAAAGACTTCTAAGTGACTTTAAAAAAAAAAGAGCAAAGATAAAATCATGGCAGGAATATAGTGAAGCATTAAACAACAATCACAGAAAAGCTATGAAAATCTTTTATACAAAAGATCAGTGCAATGAGAAAGCGAGCAGAGCACTTTGACCCAACAGAGATTGTGAAGGATGTTGATGAACCAGAGTGTGTACTAGAGAGGTGGAGACAACACTTCAACAAGCTAAGCAATATACCACCGAGGCATGTCAACACCATGGTAACACAACTGACCCCACGGAACTGGAACTAAACATACTGCAAGCTGAAATCAAAGAAACCACCAGAAAGGCTCCAATGAACAAAACTCCAGGATGTGATGGAATACCCAGTGTGTTATCAGATGTGTGCAAGAGGCTAGAACAGCTTGGCCTAACAGACTCTGTGTGTTATCAGATGTGTGCAAGATGCTAGAACAGCTTGGCCTAATAGACTCTGTGTGTTATCAGATGTGTGCAAGAGGCTAGAACAGCTTGGCCTAACAGACTCTGTGTGTTATCAGATGTGTGCAAGATGCTAGAACAGCTTGGCCTAATAGATTCTGTGTGTTATCAGATGTGTGCAAGAGGCTAGAACAGCTTGGCCTAACAGACTGTGTAACTTGGCATGGGAAAAACAAGAAACAACGCAGGAATGGAGAAAAGCTTCTTCACGGAAGAAACAAGGCAGTCAATGTCGCGGCAATCAACGTAGAGGAATCTCAATACTAAGCCATACTGGACAAATATTCTGCAAGATAAGACAAGAGACTGCAACCAGTGATTGAACCACAGCTAAACGAAACTCAGATGGGATTTTGAAAAAAAAAAAGAAGCTGTACAGATGCCATCTTCCCCTAAGACAACTAACAGATAAATCAGTTGAACACGATCAGATACTGCACATAGCTTACGTAGATCAAGGAAAACCATTTGATAGAGTAGACAGATTATGGGAAGTCTTACAGCGCTATGGAGTTAGTACACGTCTGATCAACCTATGCAAAAGCCTTTATGAAAACAGTCAGTGTTCTAACAAATGTGGCTCACTCTGAACCATTCATCATAAAGTCTGACGGAGGTAGGGCTGTGTATCATCTCCTTTACTATTCGTAACATACAGCGACAACACCTGCAAAGAAACGAATATATATATTAAATGTTTCACCACAAAACATCGCAACAGCCGAACTGCAGACAAACCAACAACACCTCCCAGATGATGTACCCAAGAAGTGGACACAAGTGAACTCCTTTTTGCTGACAACCAAACACTAACAGCTACATCAGAGGAAGATTTTACAACAGAAGAACATGGATAATTTAGCAAGGGCATGTAAAAGCCACAACACGAAGATCAGTGCTGAGAAAACAGAAGTCATGGCTATAGTGAGAGAAGAAATCCAAACAAAGATTTTCCTAGACAACCAACCATTGAAAAAGTGAAGCATTTCATATACCTGGGTAGTTAAATATGATTATATGAGAAGATCGTTGTCGAAACTGAAAACAAATGAGTTAGAGCGAATCAGATCACAGGATAAATGACACCATAATCGAAAAAAACAAGTACATTACAGCTGAAACAAACAAACAAAAGGAACACTGGACATCATAAACTTCATCCCAACTCTGTGCTATCGTTGTTAGACTTGGCCACTAAAAGCCAAACACAAAAGGAAAACCATCATGACAGAAATGTCAGCCGCGCAGAGCTGCGCCGACCTGCACAGCGCGGGCGGTTGCTGTTGCGCAGGCCGAGCGTTCTTTTGGCGAAAAAGCGCTCTCGAGTTCCGTGTGTGGGGAGACAGGCTTTCGCTCCCTTCCCGGACGGCGAGAGTTAAGGTGTTTCGATGCAGAAGCAAGTGGTTTGTCCGTCGAGCGAAGCATGTAAACGGCTAGCCAGCCAGGTTCGTGATAACGATGTAGTACGGTTTTGTCGACCGATGGTCTCGAAATTGGCCCATCTCTCGCAAAGAGTATCGGGTCTGCAGTATGTAACGTGTGTTGTTTGTGGGTGACCAGGCTTTCTTTTCCGCCTATTAGAGCAGAGAGAGCCGCCCCCGCCGGTTAAAGGAAATGAAACGCCGCCGGGGTCGAAAGGGATCCGCTCTGAGCAGAGCGCTGTCTCCCTTGCCCCGGGTCGGTCTGTCGGCAGATATCCGACAAAGGTTCGGTGAAGAAAGCTATCTGGTTGATCCTGCCAGTAGTCATATGCTTGTCTCAAAGATTAAGCCATGCATGTCTAAGTTCACACTGTCTCACGGTGAAACCGCGAATGGCTCATTAAATCAGTCGAGGTTCCTTAGATGACACGATCCTACTTGGATAACTGTGGCAATTCTAGAGCTAATACATGCTTACCAAGCTCCGACCCTCGTGGAAAGAGCGCTTTTATTAGTTCAAAACTCGCTGTTGGCGAGATCTTCAGCTGCCGTGCGTGGAGCGGTGCTCTTCCCGGCCAATGAAGAAATTTGCAAACGAGGTTGCCGCGCAGCATCACTGCGGAACAGGTGGTTGAAAGAATAAAGCGAGGCAAACAGTCAAATCACGGCACCTCTGGTCTGGAGGTCGGCCACGTCCTGAGTGCAGTCATATCGGATGAAATGCATGAACCGGCTTGTCCCAGAGGTTAAGACACTGCTGGCTTGACTTTTCAAATGCCGCGCGTGGAGTGAAGCTCCTTCCGGTTAAGGAAGTAAATGCAGAAATAAAGGTTGCTGTGCGGCGCCGATGGGAAAAGGTGGTGGAAAGTGAAGTTTAACCTGGTATGTCCAGTAGTATCGCTACGAGAGCTATACCACGGCACCTCTGCTCTAGAGGCCGCCTACGTCCGAAATACACCTACACTGGTGAAATATGCCTAAACCGGCACACACCAGGGGTGGAACTCGATGGCTAGACATGTCATGCCACCTCCGCTCTAGAGGTCGGTAACGCCTGATAAACACCCATACTGGTGAATTTTGCCTAAACCGGCTCATACCAGGGGTGAATCTTGAAGGCTATGGATGTCACAGTACCTCTGCCCTAGAGGTCGGTCCCGTCCCAAACATGCCCATACTGGGAAATGCCTAAACCGGCTCAACCCAGGGGTAGAAGTCACTAGTGGCGAGGATTCGTCCTCCTGGACCAAAGCTCCATCCTGGTCACAACTAGGAAGGGTAGCGGCCAGGACCGCAAAATGCTGAAGTCGGAGACACTGGACCAGGGAAGTCTAGATAGGCAACCACCATTCACCCGGCGGGGATGTCTGCGTATCCTAATCACGCTGAGGTTTTCCGGTGAGAAAGTCCAACCCTGGACTGGATGGGCAACCACCTCTCACCCGGCGGTGATACACGGGTATCTCAAAACAAGTCGAGGTTTTCCGGTGAGAAAGTCCAACTCTGGCCTGGGTGGGCTAACGCCTCTCACCCAGCGGGGATGCACTGATATTCCAAACACGTCGAGGTCTTCCGGTGAGAAAGTCCAACCCTAGACCAAACTGGTGCAATGAAAACCACGGTGTCACGCAATCCCGCTTCCGAGACCCACCAAGAATACAGGCTAAAGCACTGTGATACTCTGAACCCCTTGTGGTCCTTTCGTGGAACTCGTGTGGTCTATTTTGGACCACACAGGGGACCACGGGACCTAACGAGGACCACAGGCGTGAATTCAGTAGGTTCACAGTGCGGTTTTTGGTGGTAGAAGTGAACGAAGAAGAAGAAGAAGAAGATGACAGAAATGATATATTTAAGGAGAATACTAAAAGTGACAAGAAGAGACCAAATAAGAAATAACATCTTCATGGAAAAGGTAACACAATTGTTACACTAAATCCACGTGTCATCTCAGCACTAAAAGGTATATGAAGAAGGAGACAAGAGAATACAACAATATGTATCTAATAATTTAGCATGTCTGGTAACATAAATCCAGCAAGTTAATGACTTCTGATGGACTTCCGGTAGGAGATGACTGTCAGAACTGACAGCGTCAGTGCCTTTTGTCCGATTGCGTGAACTATTGTAGTTATTTTCATCACGGGTTGGTGTTAAATGTGAAACTGATGTGGATTACAGCAAGTCCTAAAATTCTGATTGCAATGTGAGTTTCTGAAACAAATACTGGAGTGTATGTGGAAACGTAGACACCAGAATTAATGTAGACACCAGAATTAATGTAGACACCAGAATTAATAGTCGACATTTCCCAGGAAAATCTGTGCTCAAGTTGTTAACAAACTTGACATTGTGAAACTCTTTCTTGACAGTTTTGTCGCTGCTTGCCTTGACTCTGACCTTCAGCACCAGCAGCGCCCTTGAATGCCTACTGAGCTGCAACCAAGAATGTGGCAAACTCGCGAACATTTTACCTCTACCCTTCTTGAAGTCGTTTATTGAAGGTATGTAGACATGACAAGCATTTCATTAAAGATATGCAAACAAACTCAGTACTTCAGTCAGGGTAGGCAGACAAACTCTCTGGCTTATTCAGGGTAGGCAGACAAACTCAGTGGCATATTCATGGTAGGCAGACAAACTCAGTGGCTTATTCATGGTAGGCAGACAAACTCAGTGGCTTATTCATGGTAGGCAGACAGACTCAATGGCTTATTCAGGGTAGGCAGACAAACTCAGTGGCTTATTCATGGTAGGCAGACAGACTCAATGGCTTATTCAGGGTAGGCAGACAAACTCAGTGGCATATTCAGGGTAGGCAGACAAACTCAGTGGCTTATTCATGGTAGGCAGACAGACTCAATGGCTTATTCAGGGTAGGCAGACAAACTCAGTGACTTAGTCAAGGTAGGCAGACAAACTCAGTGACTTAGTTAGGGTAGGCAGATAGTGACGACAATTCATCCAGTTTATGTACACAAAAATAGTCATGGTACGAATAAGTAGATAAGCACTTTTTTCAGTCAGAGACTGCAGGTAAGTTCTGTTGTTTGTTTGGCGATGTCTAGACAAACTACAGGTAAGGTCTGTTGTTTGTGTGGCGATGTCTAGACAAACTATAGGAAATGGTTTCAACAAACTTAGCAACAACCCTACAAAATGTTTTTGCTCGAGCCTTACATTCAACTAAGACTAGGCACATAAATAAAGAAGATAGTAGGAGATTATAGTTTGTCAAACACAAATTCAATTACTGGCTTATAATTGATTCATAATATTCAAGCGATAGATCAGGAAATTAGATATTCTCGCTTAGCATTTCTAGTTTTAAAACACCGCCCATTTTTGAGCAGTTTTTCCACATTGTATCAACTCCTCTGACAGTCAGCACATTTGACTGCTGAAAGTCTCTAAACAGATGTTTGAATAAGTCTTGTTTGAACAAATATTTCTGAACTGCACGGCCAGAACGAAGCAGGAAACTAACGTGGTGACACTGATCTAAACTCCTTCAGTTGGCGGTTCAGGTAACAACAATGTTATCTTTCGTGTGCGGCACAACTCCAGTTATCATCAACAAATGAAAGTGTGTAGATTACGTTTCTAGTGTTCTAGTCCGCAGAAAAATGACGTCTCTTTGATTGTTTTTGTTTTTCATCATAGATGAGCCAGTATAAAACACAATGAAGTAAGGCTTATAAAAACGTCTTTCCATCATAGAAGATCCAATAAAAAACTCCAAAACTACATGAAGTAGCGCTTACAAAAGTGTCTTCCATCATAGCAGAGCCAATATAACACTCCATGAAGTAGCGCTTACAAAAGTGTCTTCCATCATAGAAGAGCCAATATAACACTCCATGAAGTAGCGCTTACAAAAGTGTCTTCCATCATAGCAGAGCCAATATAACACTCCATGAAGTAGCGCTTACAAAAGTGTCTTCCATCATAGCAGAGCCAATATAACACTCCACGAAGTAGCGCTTACAAAAGTGTCTTCCATCATAGAAGAGCCAATATAACACTCCATGAAGTAGCGCTTACAAAAGTGTCTTCCATCATAGAAGAGACAATATAAAACTCCACGAAGTAGCGCCTACAAAAGCTGATTTTCTAACACCCCCCTCCCCAGCACCCCGCATTGTTTGATTGAGTACAAGCATACAAAAAAAATGTAAAGTGAAATGGGAATATTCTGCTTATAAAGGTGAAATCGAAGACTGAAATTCTACATTGAAGTAGTATCACTATTTTTAAGTGGTGACAAGTTAGCGAGATTGTGTGTGCTACTGCTTTATAAGTTTAAGTGGAGTAAGTTATAGTCCATCTGACTGTTGAATCTGATAGTATAAGCAACTGTTTCTTTGATATACACAGAGAAACGATCACACCCAGGCACACAGCTCCATCTTAGATCACAGCAGCACAGTATGAGAACCTCTGACATTTCTGAGACAAAAATACAGATAACATCGTGTAATGATTTGACAAGATGTGAAGTACAAAAAAGTTTTATTAATGAGTATTAATGATAAGTGACATGAGGTGAAGAATGTTAAACAGTAAGTACAGTTAGGCTCCATACCCAGCAAGACAGAAGTTTGCCATATGGGAAGTGAGTGATCTACATTCACGCCCAGACAAACAGCAATCTAACAACATGATAACAAAAGTAAAACTTACTGAATGTCATGAACATGCCACTGAATTTCCACAAAAGTCACAGACATACTTTTAGAACCACTGGTCCTAATAAATCTCGACAGTAGTACCATGACAGCTAGCACAAACATCTTGGTCAAGCTGACCAGACTAAATCATTCAAGCTGTTCTACATAGTTTCACACTGATCACAGTCCTATCATAAAAACTTCTACTCTGATCAAAACTTCTATCATCTCTGTCCTAACCGTTTCTTTCCATAATTCTCCTCTCTCCTAAAGTCGTCTGGTAATCAAGTCGTCTGTTAGTTAAGGGCCGCACGGTGCTTTTTTTTTTAACCCAGCGACAACCAGAGGATAGGATTTTCCCGATCACTCTGTGCCTATTCTAATATACTACTACACTATCTCAGTTACCATAAATTAATAGAGAATATTCATCTTGTGACTATGCTCAAGAGACACGTCTGACAACTTATGATTACGCTTAAGAGACATGTCTAATATCTTGTGATTAAGATCAAGAGATAGATAGATAGATAGATAGATAGATAGATAGATAGAGAGAGAGAGAGAGAGAGAGGTCTAATATCTTGTGATTAAGCTCAAGAAACAGGTTTGATATCTTGTGATTAAAATCAAGAGACATGTCTAATATCTTGTGATTAAAATCAAGAGACAGGTCTAATATCTTGTGATTAAGATCAATAGACAGGTTTGATATCTCGTGATTAAGATCAAGAGACAGATCTAATATCTTGTGATTAAACTGAAGAGACAGGTTTTATATCTTGTGTTAAGCTCAAGAGACAGGTTTGATATTGCATGTTAAGCTCAAGAGACAGGTCTGAGGTCATAAAAACTATAAAAAAACTGTACTAAAAGGGACAGATTAACCAACTCTATTCATTTCCCAACAAAGAGACAGAGACTACAACCAAAACTCTACATTTTCGATAACCTAACTAAAATATACAAACTCTGAAGGAGGAACTTGCTTGATTCCGTATTTCTTTCCTTGCCGGTCTTAGCTGTTATTTTTTCACGTCTGTCCTTTTACTGTGCGTATCTTCCAATTCGTTCACAGAGTGTATTAATACGTGCAAACTTCACAACACTGATTCGCTTGCTGGGCAAGCCTATAAGTTTTCAAAATTAGCTCTCTGCAGGGGACACTAGTCTTTTTCCCTTATCCAAAACATTTATCTGTCTTATTCTGTTACATAATTTAGTATCCACTTTTTTCCTGTCAGCGTTTATGGAAAGATTTATCCTATGTTATTTTAGACAAGTACTGTTAGTTATGTCCACACTGAAACAAGCCATGTCTTGTTATTTTAGACAAATACTGTTTGTTATGCCACACTGAAACAAGCCATGTCTTGTTATTTTAGACAAGCACTGTTAGTTTTATTGAACCTATCTTGTTATATGGAAGTGAATCATGGACAATAGGCAAGTCTGCACAAAAATCATTGGAAGCAGCAGAAATGTGGTTTATTAGAAGAATGTTGCGAATCCCCTGGACAGCAAAAATAACTAATGAAGAATGTATGAGAAGAGCTGGAGAGACCAAAAAAAAACCTTGTCAAAAAGATAAGAGAGAGACAATGTACTTTCATAGGACATGCAATGAGAAGAGGGGGCATTGAAAATATTATAACAACAGGAAAAATAGAAGGAAGAAGATCAAGAGGAAGACCAAGAGAAATGATACTGGACAGTCTGACGGGATGGTGTGAGAGGAGATCACCAACTGAACTGATGGCCTGCATGAAGGATCGGGTACTCTGGAGAAGCATAATAGCCAACGCCAGTCGGCACGGCACATGATGATGATGATGACTGTTAGTTATGTCCACACTAAAACAAACCATGTCTCGTTATTTTAGACAAATACTGTTTGTTATTTCCACACTGAAACACGCCATGTCTTGTTATTTTAGACAAGTACTGTTAGTTATGTCCACACTGAAACAAGCCATGTCTCGTTATTTTAGACAAATACTGTTAGTTATGTCCACACTAAAACAAGCCATGTCTGTAAAATACATCGGTTTCTTCACCCAGGCTTGTGTACCCCCAAGTGCGTGAGAGAGTGCACCTGTCTGACCCCGTGCCAGACTGACTGTGACAACACCAGAGATGAGTGTGTCTCAGAGATTATCCCAGTTCTGAGTATCGTGTGCTCTGTTCAGTCTGTTGTCTGCAAGTCCATGTTCTGCACAGTAAAGTGTGCTATCAACCAGTTACTTCCTCCTGCTACACCAACGGTTATCCCTGGAATCAGTATCAGTACAGCTGCTCCACCTACCCCAGTGGAATCTACAGTAACTTTACTTCAGGGACCATCTACCACAGTAAACACCACCCCGCAAGAAGTACAACCACAGATAAACCAACCATCCAGCAACACTCCGCCGCCATTTTTTCTCGGCATATTGCAGCTTCCAGCGACAGCCAGCACATCGCAGGCCTCCACCCCCGCCCCATTCTTAATACCTAACCTGTTTGGTTAAAAGTTGGCAGCTTGTGTTCAGCTCGAACAAACTCGTGCCCGTCACTGACAGCATATGTCACGCCTGCTCAAGTCAACGAATCTCACCGGGTACATCATTTTGCTGCAGCACATTTGGTGTACTCAGTTCTGTGTCATCACAGCAGGACCACAATTTTTTAAACAATTAAAAACATTTTCCAAGTCTTGGAAATCTTTCCAAAAGTTCATTTGTTTAATTTGTTTGTTGTCTGTTACACGTTTGTTTCGTCTGTCTATTTATCTCTTATTTGTTTCATATGTCTGTTTATTTATTACTTGTTTGTTTCATCTGTTTATTTATCTCTTATATGTTTCATCTGTTTATTTATCTGTTATTTGTTCGTTTCATATACTGTTCATCCGTGTTTTATTCATATATTTGTTCATTTATTTGTGTTTGTCCATCTTGGAAGGATACATAATGGAAAAAAGAAGGAGAGTAAGACAAAGACAAAGATGGCTGCAAAACATCGTTGATGATCTGCAAATAGATACATGAGCAGCATGCCATCTTGCTCACAACCGAAAGGCATACAGGAGAGTTGTTATGGAGGCAAAGTTACGCAAGGGATATACAAATGATTGACTGACTACTTTGTTTTTGTTTCATCTGTCCATTTGTTACTTGTTTGTTTTCTCTATTTGTTATTTTTTGTTTAATTTATTTATTATTTGATTATTATTATTTTCATATATCTACTTATCTTTGTTTCATTCACCTGTTTGTTTATCTCTTCATGCTTATTTCATTTGTTTATGTATTATTTGTGTGCTTCATCTTTCTGTTTATTTATTAGTTGCTTGTTTTACCTATCTGTTCATTATTTGTTACTTTCATTTATCTGTTAATTTATTCTTTGTTTGTTTTATTTGTCTTTCTATTTATTATTTGTTCGCTCCATTTGTCTGATTATCTTTACAATCATAAAAGATGATAAAATACGTTGAAAGCGGTACCTGAACAAAATGTTACAGAACCAGACACAATCTTCACAAATAGAGACACAATCTTCACAAGTAGAGACATTCTTTACAAGTAGAGAAACAATATTCACAAGTAGAGACAATCTTTACAAGTAAAGACACAATCATCACACGCAACGAAAGAAGACAGTAAGTATTATCAACAAGCAGAGACACAAACTATGAGAAGACAGTATCTTCCCACAAGCTTGGATGCAAACTGTGAAGAGACACCTAATATTCTCACACAAAGATACAAACTGTCAGGTGATATCTAGTATTTTCCCACAACAACAGAATAAACAGAAAACAACAGACCTCACATAAGAACTATATAGAACATTTACACAAAGAAATCTAAAGAAAACGAGACTAGCGACTCTGATGAAGCTGCTGATAAGTTTAGAAAAGCGTATGATGAAATATGAAAGTGATGGAGCAGTTCTGGGAAGAAGAGAGACAGTCTTCAGGAAGGGAGGTTAAACAAAACATGGGAGAACTATAGAAGCTTACCATGTTGCTAGTATATGACTAGATCTTCTCAAACATAGAACTCTACAGATTGAATAAAGGTTTACAGGCTAAATAGAGCTTTACAGATTTAATAGAGCTTCTCACGCAGAATAAAGCTTTACAGTTGAATGGAACTAACAAGCCGAATATGTATACACCAGGAAAAAAAGTAGGAACAGTTTTATTAATTAACGAGTACACAGTTGTGACGTTTCGGCGTGAGCCTTAATCATACAAAAACGCACGGGACAAAGAAATAGAGAGAGGAGATAAAATATAAATTCACGTGAATGTTATGTTTAAAAAAAAAGAAATAAAATGAATAGAGCGCTTAGCTGTAGCTTGTAAGAAGCTGTGGCTTGTCTGATGCTGTGTGTCAGAAATGTGCATGGTGGAGTGTAGAGTGCATTAAATGGAAACTTGGGGTGTGTGATAAGTGGATCGTAACTGAAGGTGGTGGGTGGGGAAACTGTGAAGGGGAGAGAGAGAGAGAGACAGAGAGAGAGAGTGATACAATGGTAATCTAGCCAGGAGAAGATGAAATATACTGGGGTAGAGGGTTTGTAATGTGATGCTGTAAGGAGTCTCTGAACTATGTGTAACAAGTGAGAAGAGAGTCGAACTTAGTGGAGAGAGATTATGAGTGTGGAAGAGGAGAATTTTAAGTGTAGATGAATAACGAGTCCCATATTCCTGACAGAAGCCATGTGGTTACAGAGTAGTCGCATATTCCTGACAGAAGCCATGTGGTTACAGAGTAGTCGCATATTCCTGACAGAAGCCATGTGGTTACAGAGTCCCATATTCCTGACAGAAGCCATGTGGTTACAGAGTCCCATATTCCTGACAGAAGCCACGTGGTTACAGAGTAGTCCCATATTCCTGACAGAAGCCGCCTAGTGCTTGAGAACCGCTACACACTAAGTAGATCTTTACACGCTGAAATGATTTGATGAAGAGACACCAGAAGATTAACAAGAAAGTCTCACAAAAATCCAGGAACAGATATAATACAGCCTGTTTTTTTTTAACAATGAGGTTATAGTGCTCAGAGAGCTGAGGTGATAGAGAGATTGATTGATTGATCTTTATTTCAAAAGGGTTAAGAATTGGGCACTCATGCCCGTCTGACATTCTGCCCTTTATCATACATCTTTCACTCTATTCCAGACATTCTACAAATATGCTGTTCATATAACAAACATAACTAACACTGAAGCTGAGAGACATTTACGTTTCGCTCTTAAACATTCACTCAGTACAGAAGTAACTACATACATTATAAATGACTATCTACTAAACAAAATTTTCGGGACTATTCAGAAAACAATTAATTGTATTCGGTGTCTGTAAGAGCAGCTTAAGATAACTTTTAAGTTTTATAATTCATGGAGGCATGTAGTCGATATCAAATAGATATTAGGAAAGCTTGTAGATGTAGGAAGGAGTATAATTTATATTTTTTATATAGGATGGGAGGGTATTCCAAAGATGAGCTGCAGAATAACTAAAGCTTTTCTTGTAAAGATCAAGTCTAGGTTTTGGAAGACATATGTTGTTCAAGCGTTGGCTGCACTTTGGGCTAAATTTAAACAGGTTCCATAGATAAGGCGGGGCGTGCCGTGAAAGAATTTGATGTACTAACTTGGCTTTGTTGAAGAGGAACCTGTTCTTAAGAGGTAGTATTTTGATACGTTTGTGATGATTAGTTGTTTGTGCTTGATCTTTGTCACTAATAAGCTTTACTGCTCGCTTTTGGAGAGAGCAAAGCCTCTTTGTATTTGACACTGAGCAACCATCCCAAACTGTTGAGCAATAGTCTAAATGTTTTTGTATATGAGCTATGTAGTATGTCTTCCTAGTGCCTTGATCGATGAAGTGCTTAATTTTAGCTAATTGGTATACTTTTTGTGCGATGAGTTTTGTTAGACATTGCACATGAGAGTTCCAGGTCAGATATTGGTCAATAATAAGACCTAGTGTTTTGTGCTCGCTAACGTTTTCTAGAGAGAGAAAGAGATAGGAAGAGAGAGGGATAGAAAGAGGGAGAGAGAAAGAGGGAGAAAGAAAAAAGAGAGAGAAAGAGGGAGAGAGAAAGATATCGAGAGAGAGGGAGAGAAAGAGGAAGAGAGAAAGAAATAGACAGAGAGGGAGAGAGAAAGAAATAGAGAGAGAGGGAGAGAGAGGGAGAGATAGAAAGAAGAAGGAGAAAGAGAGAGAGGACTGTTATTTCTACGCTTCAGTTGGTTTCTGTAATATGTGTTCCACCCGCTTGTGTCTTTGTTATGTTTTTATGCACAAAGTTGTCCCTTGTTTGTCTGTCTGTCTGTGTCATATTTTATATCCCCTCGTAATTTTGTGTCACAGCTACAAAAATGTTGCATGAAAATGTATATTTCAGTAAAATTATGTCAAATATGAAAAAGATTTTTATCCAGCTGCGAGCAGATCAGAAACAAACATAAACATTATAAACAATAATACAGACATAAAAGGCATTTAAAAGCCAATACAGAAACATAGGTAATATTTAAAAACCAATACAGAAAAATGGGAAACATTTAAAAGCCAATACAGAAAAAAGGGTAACATCTAAAAGCAAATACAGAAAAATGGACAACATTTAAAAGCTAATACAGAAATAACATTTAAAAGCCAACAGAGAAAAATGGATAACATTTAAAAGTCAATACAGAAAAATGGGTAACATTTAAAAGCCAATACAGAAAAATGGATAACATTTAAAATTCAATACAGAAATAACATTTAAAAGCCAGTACAGAAACATGGGTAACATTTAAAAGCCAATACAAAAACATAGGCACTTGTTGCTACAGTTGTCTGAGAAAACTTTCAGTTAGATAAATACAAAGCTTCCAGACACAATTAGAATACAAAATTCTCGACATAATTAGAACAGCACAAAACTAACTTCTAGACATAATTATAATAGCACAAAACTTCTACACATAATTAGAACAGCACAAAATGTCTAGACATAAATAGAACAGGATAAAACTTTGAAACATAATTAGAAGAGTAAAAAATTCTAGACACAACTAGACCAGCACACAATTTTAGACATAACTAGAACAGCACAAAACTTCTAGACATAAGTAGAACAGCACAAAACTTCTAGATTTAATTAGAACAGTACAAAACCTCTAGACAAAATTAGAACAGCACAAAACTTCTAAACATAATTAGAAAAAGCAGAAAACTTCTAGATATAATTAGAATAGCACAAAACCTTTAGACATAATTAGAACAGCAGAAAACTTCACATCTAGACATAATTAGAAGAGCATGAAACTTCTAGACATTATTAAAACAGCACAAAACTTCTAGACATAAATAGAATAGCACAAAACTTCTAGACATAATTAGAATAATACAAAACTTCTAGACATATTTAGAGCAGTACAAAACTTCTAAAGATAATTAGAACAGCACAAAACTTCTGGACATAAGTAGAACAGCAGGAAACACCTAGACATAATGCTCACAGAGAGCAAAATAAAATCCTCACACTCAATACATTTCTGATTATGTGTGTACATTTATTATGTGTGAATTTAATATGTGTACATTTTTAGGTTAGAGTTTACTATGTGTATAACTTTTAGGTTAGAGTTTACTATGTGTACATTTTTAGGTTAGAGTTTACTATGTGTATAATTTTTAGGTTAGAGTTTACTATGTGTATAACTTTTAGGTTAGAGTTTACTATGTGTATAACTTTTAGGTTAGAGTTTACTATGTGTATAACTTTTAGGTTAGAGTTTACTATGTGTATAACTTTTAGGTTAGAGTTTACTATGTGTATATTTTTAGGTTAGAGTTTACTATGTGTATAACTTTTAGGTTAGAGTTTACTATGTGAATAATTTTTAAGTTAGAGTTTACTATGTGTATAATTTTTAAGTTAGAGTTTACTATGTGTATAATTTTTAAGTTTTACTATGTGTATAATTTTTAAGCTAGAGTTTACTATGTGTATAATTTTTAAGTTAGAGTTTACTATGTGTATAATTTTTAAGCTAGAGTTTACTATGTGTATAATTTTTAAGTTAGCGTTTACTATGTGTATAATTTTTAAGTTAGAGTTTACTATGTGTATAATTTTTAAGCTAGAGTTTACTATGTGTATAATTTTTAAGTTAGAGTTTACTATGTGTATAATTTTTAAGCTAGAGTTTACTATGTGTATAATTTTTAAGCTAGAGTTTACTATGTGTATAATTTTTAAGCTAGAGTTTACTATGTGTATAATTTTTAAGTTAGAGTTTACTATGTGTATAATTTTTAAGCTAGAGTTTACTATGTGTATAATTTTTAAGCTAGAGTTTACTATGTGTATACTTTTTAAATTAGAGTTTACTATGTGTATAATTTTTAAATTAGAGTTTACTATATGTGTATAATTTTTAAGCTAGAGTTTACTATGTGTATAATTTTTAAGTTAGAGTTTACTATGTGTATAATTTTTAAGCTAGAGTTTACTATGTGTATAATTTTTAAGTTAGAATTTACTATGTGTATAATTTTTAAGCTAGAGTTTACTATGTGTATAATTTTTAAGCTAGAGTTTACTATGTGTATGTTTATTAGGTGACAGTTTACTGTGTGTATGTTTGTAAGGTGAAAGTTTACTATATATATGTTTGTTTGGTGAGAGTTTACTATATATATGTGTGTAAGGTGAGAGTTTACTATGTGTATGTTTGTAAGGTGAGAGTTTACTATGTGTATGCTTGTTATGTGAAAGTTTACTATATGTATATCTGTAAGGTGAGAGTTTACTATGTTTATGTTTGTGAGGTGAGAGATGTCTTGTAGTGTATTGTAGTTGTATATAGAATGTTTGGTAGTGAGATACGTGCTGGTGTCTCGTCTTGTGTTAGTGTTTTACATACAATGTCTAGTAATGAGTTGACTCCTGATTTCTTGTCTTGTGTTAGTGATTTATGTAGAATGTCCTGTAGTGAGATGCGGGCTGATGTCTCATCTTATCATAGTGTTGTATGTGGAAAGATTTGTTCGGAGATTCTGTCTTTTTGTCTTCTATTAATGTTTTATGTTGAATGTCTTTAAGTGAGAAGCCGCGTGATTTCTTGTCTTTTATTAGTGTTTTATATTGAATGCCTTGTAGGAGATGCTGCCTCTTTTCTTGTCTTGTATTAGTATTTGATGCAGAATGTCCTGTAGTGAGACACTGCCCCATTTCTTGTCTTGTATTAATGTTTTATGTTTAACGTCTTGTACGGAGAAACCGCCTCATTACTTGATTTGTATTAGTGATTTATGTAGAATGTCTTATAGTGAGATTCTGCCTCATTTGTTGTTTTCATTAGAGTTTTCTGTAGAAAATCTTGAAGTTAGATGCCTCTTTATTTCTTGTCTTGAATTAGTGTTTTATGTAGTATGTCTTGAAGTTAGATGCCTCTTGATTTCTTCACGTGTATTACTGTTTTATGTAGAATGTCTTATTTGCTGCCTTATTTCTTGTCTTGTATTAGTGATTTATCTAGAATGTCTTGTAGTGAGATGACGCCTTATGTCTTGTCTTGTAGTATTGTTTAATGTAAAATGTCATGTAGTGAGATGCTGTCCCAATTTTTGTCTTGTAGTAGTGTCTTATGCAGAATGTCCTGTAGTGAGATGACGCCTTATTTCTTGTCCTATAGTAGTGTTTTATGGAGAATGTCCTATAGTGAGATGACGCCTTATTTCTTGTCTTGTAGTAGTGTTTTATGGAGAATGTCATATAGTGAGATGACGCCTTAATTTCTTGTCTTGTAGTAGTATTTTATATAGAATGTCCTGTAGTGAGATGACGCCTAATTTCTTGTCTTGTAGTAGTGTTTTATATAGAATGTCCTGTAGTGAAATGACGCCTAATTTCTTGACTTGTAGTAGTATTTTATATAGAATGTCCTGTAGTGAAATGACGCCTAATTTCTTGTCTTGTAGTAGTATTTTATATAGAATGTCCTGTAGTGAGATGACGCCTAATTTCTTGTCTTGTAGTAGTGTTTTATGGAGAATGTCCTGTAGTGAGATGACGCCTAATTTCTTGTCTTGTAGTAGTATTTTTTATAGAATGTCTTGTAGTGAGATGACGCCTAATTTCTTGACTTGTAGTAGTATTTTTTATAGAATGTCTTGTAGTGAGATGACGCCTAATTTCTTGACTTGTAGTAGTATTTTTTATAGAATGTCTTGTAGTGAGATGACGCCTAATTTCTTGACTTGTAGTAGTATTTTAGTAACCTGAAATTATGCACCAACTACAGAACTGTTGCCCTGATTAGTCATGCCAGTAAAATTCTGTTAAAAATCATAATGGGTAGACTTCGAAAGAAAACAGAAGAAGTCAGTATGGTCCAAGCTGGTTTCAGGCAAGGAAGAGGATCAAGAGATCATATATTCAATCTAAGATTAATAATAGAGAAATGCAGAGAGTTTAATGTGAATCTATATTTATCCTTTATAGACTACTCAAAGGCATTTGATTGTGTACAACACCAGAAACTTTGGGAAATAATGGAAAAAATGGGATTTCCAACACATTTGATACAATTAACATCACTGCTGTATCTAGACCAACAAGCAGCAGTAAGAATAAATGGTGAAACAACAACTTGGTTTGACATAAAACAAGGGGTCCGTCAGGGGTGCATATTGTCACCCTACTTATTTAACGTGTATACTGAAAATATAATGAGGAATGTTAGAGAAGATGTAGACAAAGAATATTACGATGCCATAACAGTTGGAGGTTATGAAATACCAGAGATTAGATATGCTGATGACACAGTATTGCTGTCCACAACACAAAAAGGAATGGAAAAACTAATTATGTCAGTCCGCAAGACCAGCGAAGAGCAGAACCTCTATCTTAATGCAAAGAAAACTAAATTGATGACAACTGACAAAACAACCAAGGCAACTGAAATATGTATCAATGAGGAAAAACTGGAAGAAGTGGAGAGTTTTGAATATCTTGGATCACTACTAACTAATAATGGAGATACAATGAGGGAAATTAAAAGGAGGACATCTATCGCTCTTCAGAAAGTAAAACAAATAAAGAATCTGTGGAGAGGAGCAGACAGAACCACAAAAATAAGATTTTTAAGGGCATGCATCTTTCCCATAGCAACATATGCCTGTGAGACCTGGACACTTAACAAAACAGCTGAGAAACACATAAATGCCTTTGAATGTAAATGCTACAGAAGAGTTCTCCAAATATCGTGGTCACAAAAAAGAACAAATATATCTATACTACAAGAGCTTAATATTGAAGAAGGCTGGCTAGTGAGGAGGATTAAAGAGAGAAAACTGAAATATTTTGGACACATTAAACGTCATGATAATTTAGAGAAGACCGTATTGGAAGGATACATAATGGGAAAAAGAAAAAGAGGAAGACCAAGACGAAGATGGCTGCAAGACATCGTTGACGATCTGGAAATGGATGCAACAGCAGCAGGCCATCTTGCTCACAACCGAGAGGCCTACAGGAGTGCTGTTTGGGAGGCAAAGTTCCGCAAGGGACATGCAAATGAATCAATGAATGAGTAGTATTTTATGTAGAATGTCTTGTAGTGAGATGCTGCCCCCTTCCTTTCTTGTATTAGTGTTTTATGCAGAATGTCGTATAGTGATATTCCGCTTTATTTCTTGTCTTTTATTAGTGTTTTATTTCGACTGTCTTGTAGTGAGATGCCACATCATTTCTTGTCTTGTATCAGTGATTTTTATAGAATTTCTTGTAGTGATTTTCTGCCTCATTTCTTGTCTTGTAGTAGTGTTTTATACAGAATGTCTTGTAGTGAGATGTTGTCTCATTTATTGTCTTGTATTAGTATTTTATGTAGAATGTCTTGTAATGAGATGCCACATGATTTCTGGTCTTGTTTTAGTGTTTTATATTTTATGTTTTAATTTCTTGAAAATAAATTTCCTGACTAGTTTGTTCATAGAGTACTACAGGGCAGAGGGTACGGATGAAATGTTTGCTGCATATAGGGTTGTACAGGGCAGAGGGTAGGGGGGAAATGTTTGCTGCATATAGGGTTGTACAGGGCAGAGGGTAGGGGGGAAATGTTTGCTGCATATAGGGTTGTACAGGGCAGAGGGTAGGGGGGAAATGTTTGCTGCATATAGGGTTGTACAGGGCAGAGGGTAGGGGGGAAATGTTTGCTGCATATAGGGTTGTACAGGGCAGGGGGTAAGGGGGAAATGTTTGCTGCATATAGGGTTGTACAGGGCAGAGGGTAGGGGGGAAATGTTTGCTGCATATAGGGTTGGAGTAAAATTCCACTACACGTGGTGTTATGTGTTGTGTGTAATGTGATTATTGTAATGTTACATTTATGAATATAACTGTTACATGCCACATAACAGGTCCTGCCCTCTACAGAGGCGAATACACCGCCATGTTTTCTCTTTAGTTTCGCAGAGTATTTGCTCAGACAGCAACCTTTAAATCAATGCTTAAAGAAAATAGCGCAATCAGCAACTTTTAAATTATTGTTGGAAGAAAACAGCTCAGATGGCAACCTACTGTCACACTTTCTGTTTAAAGCGTGTCTGTATATAATATCTAAACGTTTATTTACTTCAATAGTGAATGTAATTATAGGTACAATTTTAAAAGTTTATTTACTTCAGCAGCAAGTGTATTTATAGGCAATATTTTCAAACCAATAATAGCAGAAAGAATATAAAATGACCCCTACCCCCAATACCGACTCGTGGTTACATAACCAAGGACTTCGAGTAGGCCATCTGAATGTATATCACCTATTCTGTAAAATTCCTGAAGTAACACACATATTACATCAAAATGTCCATATTTTTGGCTTCTCTGAAAGCCGTTTAAATAGGAACATAACCGATGAAGATATTAGAATTAACGGTTTTAACCTGATCCGTCGTGACCCAACCAGGAGATTAGAAACAGGTCTAGTAATGTATGTCTCCACAACTATCCAGTTTAGTCGTAGAGAAGACCTCGAATTATCAGAGGTTAGAGTTTGTTTGGGTGAAAGTTAAAGTGACAAACCAGAGTCCATTAATTATTGGAGTTTTGTACCGTAATCCAATCGCATCATCCCTGTGGTATGATCACTTCACGACTATAATGGATGAGGTTTCAACCTTTAAGTTCAGAGATATTATCATTTTTGGAGATTTCAACATAGATCTAACACAATCAAATCCAATTATTATCCTATAATTTTTTCCCAAATTGTCACTAAACCTACCAGAGTAACAGAAGTATCATCCACACTGATACATATGTTGCCCACTCAGAATACATCATTGAATGTAACATCCCTCATACTTCGTTAAGTGATCATTACCTAGTCTGCTGTACGTGGACAGGAAAGTTAAGTGATCATTACCCAGTCTGCTGTACGTGGACAGGAAAGTTAAGTGATCATTACCTAGTCTGCTGTACGTGGACAGGAAAGTTAAGTGATCATTACCCAGTCTGCTGTACGTGGACAGGAAAGTTAAGTGATCATTACCCAGTCTGCTGTACGTGGACAGGAAAGTTAAGTGATCATTGCCCAGTCTGCTGTACGTGGACAGGAAAGGGGTACAAAGTTCCAAAACACAAACGCACAGTATGAAATTTAGAAGTTTGAAAAAAAGTTACACCTAGAACTATTCTTAAATATTTGCAAGCATCTTTTCTTACATACGTGTACCAAATAACTGACCCTGATGAGGCAATAGAATATTGGCTAAAGATCTTCAGAGATATATTAGACAAACATGCCCCCATGAAAGAGTGAGAGTAAAACACTAGACGAAGTCACCTTAGAAAACAGCTGAAATATTGCATGTCATGAGAGAGCGTGACCGACGCACGAAATGACTTCATTTTTATCGTTCACTCAAGAACAAAGTTCAAGATTTCATAAGACAAGAGAAAACATTATTTTAGGAATCTAGTACAGAATAAATCAGAAAGTAAGTCAATGTGGAAAGCCATAAGTACCCTATCAAATAAAAGAAAAGACTGATTTTCAAGCCAATAATCCTGCATAGATTAGCACAGATTTTTGTAGTAATTTCAGGGAAGAAATCAATGTTCTAAAATCTTCAATACCAGCTGCTGAAAGTGACTTACATGAACTACAAACATTCCTTGTTAGTAGATGCACTAAACTTAAACATTTACACATTCCATTCTTAACATTCAGTGAAGTTTACTATTATATTCTATCCTTGAAGAAAAACAGTACAGCTGGGCTTGATGACATTCATTCATTCCTTTGCATGTCCCTTGCGGAACTTTGCCTTCCAAACAGCACTCCTGTAGGCCTCTCGGTTGTGAGCAAGATGGCCTGCCGCTGCTGCATCCATCTGCAGATCGTCAACGATGTCTTGCAGCCATCTTCTTTTTGGTCTTCCTATCTTTGATGAAATTAGCAATACATTTTTAAGTTGTGCACCAACTGTCATTTCACATACACTAGCATATGTTTACAACATGTGCACAGAAAAAAATGTTATTTCACAGAGGCTTTCAAAACTGCTCAAGTGCATCCTCTCTTTAAATCTGGCTCTTTCAGCAATCTTACCAACTACAGACCATTATCTGGCTCACTCAGCAATCTTACCAACTATAGACCAATGTGGCTCACTCAGCAATCTTACCAACCATAGACCAATATATGGCTCGTCCAGTAATCTTACCAACTATAGACCAATATGTGGCTCGTCCAGCAATCTTATCAACTATAGACCAATATGTGGCTCACCCAGCAATCTTATCAACTATAGACCAATATGTGGGTCACTCAGCAATCTTACCAACTATATACCAATATGTGGGTCACCCAGCAATCTTATCAACTATAGATCAATATGTGGCTAGTCCAGCAATCTTACCAACTAGAGACCATTATCGATACTATCTTCATTTTCAAAACAACGTGAAAAACACATACACAAAATAACTCTATGACACATGCAAGAGAACAATTTACTCACAGAAGTCAGTCAGGCTTTAGACCCAATCATTCCTGCCACACAGCTCTCACCAAAATGACAGAAAACTGGTTAGTAAACATAAATGAGGACAGAGTATGTGGTGCTATCTTGTCGACTTTAAAAAGGCATTTGATACGATTGACCATGATATTCTTGTAAAAAAATAAAGTCCTGACCTAGTAAAATTAATTGCATAATTTCTTTCAGATATACAACAGGTAGAATTCTTCAACAGCTTTCCATCAAACTCATATGAGGTTGACAATGGCCTTCCACAAGATTCTGTTCTAGGTCCGTTGCTCTTTGATGTCTATATCAATGATCATCTGCTTTTCTTGTGACCTTTTTGCTGATGATTGCACAGTCTACATCAGTGACGACGGCTGTACTAACTTAGAATCAACTCTTCAGGTCGAGTAAAACAATGTAATTAAAAAGAGCAACAACAATGGCATGGTCATAAATACCGATAAAACAAACTCAATTCTCATAGCAACAAGACAGAAGTACTGAGTGGATGGATAAGAAGGAAACATAAATGTTGTGTTTTATTTTATTGTATGTTTCCCTGTCTTTCAATGTTAGTTGTGTTTGTGATATGCGCAGCATATTTGTAGAATTATAATATTGTTATATTGCGAAATATTTAGTGTTGCCCTATTATTAATCCTGTCACTCTTTAAACGTGCTCACACAATAAACATAATGCACATACTGGGCACTTCACTGTCCAGGATGAAGAAAACATTTTGCCACGAAGACAGGACGTCTTACACAAATGCTCTGATATGAGGAAGTCTCTTCGTCCGACATGATAAATGAATAATTTATTTACACTCCTAGATCAATAACTCTTGTAGCATGAGGTAGAAGATTTCATCAGACACTTCACAAGAAAAGCCATTAACAACAGAATATCGTCTTTAATAAGTATCTGAAGCACGATTGACAAGCATTTGACGTCTATTCACTGGTTCCCCCCCAGCTTGTAAGTTCATCACTTCTACACATCTACCTACTGGTCCCCCTAGCTTGTAAGTTCATCACTTCTACACATCTACCTACTGGTCTCCCTAGCTTGTAAGTTCATCACTTCTACACATCTACCTACTGGTCTCCCTAGCTTGTAAGTTCATCACTTCTACACATCTACCTACTGGTCCCCCTAGCTTGTAAGTTCATCACTTCTACACATCTACCTACTGGTCTCCCTAGCTTGTAAGTTCATCACTTCTACACATCTACCTACTGGTCCCCCTAGCTTGTAAGTTCATCACTTCTACACATCTACCTACTGGTCCCCCTAGCTTGTAAGTTCATCACTTCTACACATCTACCTACTGGTCTCCCTAGCTTGTAAGTTCATCACTTCTACACATCTACCTACTGGTCCCCCTGGCCTGCAAGTTCATCACTTCTACACATCCACCTACTGGTCCCCCTAGCTTGTAAGTTCATCACTTCTACACATCTACCTACTGGTCCCCCTAGCTTGTAAGTTATATCACTTCTACACATCTACCTACTGGTCCCCCTAGCCTGTAAGTTATATCACTTCTACACATCTACCTACTGGTCCCCCTGGCCTGCAAGTTATATCACTTCTACACATCTACCTACTGGTCCCCCTAGCTTGTAAGTTCATCACTTCTACACATCCACCTACTGGTCCCCCTAGCTTGTAAGTTCATCACTTCTACACATCTACCTACTGGTCCCCCTAGCCTGTAAGTTCATCACTTCTACACATCTACCTACTGGTCCCCCTAGCTTGTAAGTTCATCACTTCTACACATCCACCTACGTCCCGGCGCCCGATTCTCTTGGTCTCCGATTATCTGTGTCTAAGTCTGAGTGTCTAAAGATCGTAGTATTGACTGTCTTCGTCGTATAGCCTCTGATGTCTTCACTCATTGAGTACTGTCCAGATGGGGTCCTCTTGCCACTTCTCTGAACTTCCTTTTCTTGACTGATGGTTTCTCGACTGTTTTGGTCGGACCTTCTCTTTCTCTCTTGACTGTCTACGTCGCGTTGACCATCCTTCTTGCGGTCCTGACCGGTCTCCGCTTTCTTGACCGTCCTTGTTCTGACGATCACCCCCCCCCCTCACTTGCCTTCTAGCCTTTGAACTTCATCTTCTTGGGGGGGGGGGGTCATTTCTCTTTCGACTGGTCTAACCCACCTTTTTATGCTGAAGTCCGATCTGAAGGTTGACCAATAGGTATTTTGGCTCCGCCTCTAGATGTCCACTGGTTCCTATGAGCGTCCCGATTGGTTCTCACTTCATAACCTATCAGGTTAGCGTTGTCTAGTATCCACCCCTTTTTGCCTGGGGCATCCTGTGCTGTATTTACTGATGGTTAGTCCGTTTATTTAATTGGTATGCCATTTCGTAGACTTTTGGCCCTTCCTAAATCCATCTGGTTTCAATGTCTGTTTTTCCACCTCGGGATAGTTGTTTGCGGTGCATTGCCTTGTTATCATTGGACCATCCCACTTTCAGGCGGCGTCCTTCCTTAGTATTTATTTTATCTCAGCGTCATTGTGTCTGCCTTTTCAGCCTGTCTGTTTCCTCTGTTTACCTTTTTCAGCGTCATGTCGTGCTAGTGTTATGGAAGTTTGTTTTGTACCTTTCTCTACATTTCCTACCTATTTTTATGTTGCTATTCGATGTTAATATTTTTCCTACAAAATATTCATAATCATATTTACAATAATAGTCATAATCACATTCAAAATCATATTCATAATCATACTCATTATCACATTCAAAATTAAAATCAGATTCATAATCACATTCAAAATCATATTCATAATCATACTCATAATCGTAGTTACGAGGGACTGTGCTACAGAATGTCTAGAACAGTATATTTGTAGAATATCTGGAACAGCATATTTGTAGAATTTCTGGAACAGCATATTTGTAGAATTTCTGGAACAGTATATTTGTAGAATATCTGGAACAGCATATTTGTAGAATGTCTGCAACAGCATATTTGTAGAATATCTGGAATAGAGTGATAGCTGTATGATAAGGAATAGAATGTGATATGAGCCTGCGTGCCCAATTCTAAACCCTTTGAAAATAAAGATCGATCAATCAATCAATCAATCTCCTTAATGAAGCATGGTAAGGTGAGGTCTGAGCTACGTGGTGGTCAAGGCAGGTGACTGTTCAGTTTCGCGTTCAGTCCAACGACGTGAAAATGTCTGGTCCAGCCAGTCACCAGGAGAACTGCAAGGCGTGCGGCCCACAATCATGATGACGGCCGACTGCAGCTTTCGGACATAACCAAGAATTCAACATGTAAAGATATGACAATTGATTTACGGACTCTTTAAAGAAATATGAACCTAAGCCCATATCTTCACAGAAGATCGATTGTGTTCGTTTTCTTGATAAAAGTGCAGATTCTCCTCAGCCCAGAAGATTCTGATTTCATGAGCTTCTGAGAGTGGTGCACAAGTCAGCATAGAGCACTTCCTTTTACCTAGCACGTGATGGAAATGTTTATAGGAAAAAATAACACAGATCTGGCACCTGTCTACATCTATGTCGCTCATTTGCTGGTGGTCACAGACTAGAAGGGTCTTTTCTCACCTGGTCACGCAACATTTATCCTGGCACTTGCTACACGCCTGCACGTTTCTGACCACCGAAACTCTGACTCGACAGCGGCTGCACACGTTTCTGGCTCTTCCGCTGTGCTGAGCGTCTTTAACACACTCCGTGCTGAAAGCTTTCTTTCTCCCACATTTAACACACTCCGTGCTGAAAGCTTTCTTTCTCCCACATTTAACACACTCCGTGCTGAAAGCTTTCTTTCTCCCACATTTAACACATCAAATGTTGAAAGCTTTCTTTCTCCCACATTTAACACACTCCGTGCTGAAAGCTTTCTTTCTCCCACATTTAACACATCAAATGTTGAAAGCTTTCTTTCTCCCACATTTAACACATCAAATGTTGAAAGCTTTCTTTCTCCCACATTTAACACACTCCGTGCTGAAAGCTTTCTTTCTCCCACATTTAACACATCAAATGTTGAAAACTGTCTTTCTCCCACATTTAACACACTCCGTGCTGAAAGCTTTCTTTCTCCCACATTTAACACATCAAATGTTGAAAGCTTTCTTTCTCCCACATTTAACACACTCCGTGCTGAAATCTTTCTTTCTCCCACATCAACAAGTTGCCTCTGCTTGTGGCACCTTACCACAGCGAGCTCTGAAATCCTGCAGAACTTTAGGCATGTTTCTTTCCAGTGCCGCTGGAGGGCCCAGGCGGCAGTCACGTGTCTTTCCTTCATTGTGGCAACTCTCGTATCCGCCATCTTGTCTTCACAAAAGTGACGCCGGAAATGCTCCGCAAAATTAAAGAGAACATGGGGCGACGTGACCTGACGCCACAGATCTGTAACTGTTACATTCATAAATATAGCCTTACAATTGTCACACAAAGCTGTTGACGCTTACCTGACAAAGCTGTTGACGCTTACCTGACAAAGCTGTTGACGCTTACCTGACAAAGCTGTTGACGCTTACCTGACAAAGCTGTTGACGCTTACCTGACAAAGCTGTTGACTGTTAACCTGACAAAGCTGTTGACTGTTAACCTGACAAAGCTGTTGACTGTTACGTTCCTAACAAGACTGTTGTTGTTTTGTGTTTGTAATTTTCTCTGTTGTACTGCTCCACCATGTTTTAATTTTCTCTGATGATTTTGCTGTGTGCAGCATTTTGTTTACGTGCATTTATTTATTTGTTGTTGTTGTTGCAAAATAAGCATAAATTTAATTTTAAAAAATATATATAAAACATTACCACTGTAACATAACCAGTTTCTACCAGGTACTGTTCTATTCATTCCATTTTCTCCAAAAACCTATTACAGATTCCAATTACGCTTAAACCATTTCATTTTGGCAGTAGAGTAGTAGAAAATGGAGACAGCACAGAGGACATCAACAGCAGACTTACTAGAGCAAACCAGGCTCATTGCTACAGACTATATGGAAATCTAACAAACTAAGCATGAATACGAAAATCAGGATATTTAAGAGTTCTAAGTGCACTACTCTATGGAAGTGAAAAATGGAAAATCACCAAAACCATAGAAAACAAGTTGAATTCTTTCCAGACTGAATGTTTACGAAGAATTCATTCATTTATTCATTTGCATGTCCCTTGCGGAACTTTGCCTCCCAAACAGCACTCCTGTAGGCCTCTCGGTTGTGAGCAAGATGGCCTGCAGATCGTCAACGATGTCTTGCAGCCATCTTCGTCTTGGTCTTCCTCTTTTTCTTTTTCCCATTATGTATCCTTCCAATACGGTCTTCTCTAAATTATCATGACGTTTAATGTGGCCAAAATATTTCAGTTTTCTCTCTTTAATCCTCTTCACTAGCCAGCCTTCTTCAATATTAAGCTCTTGTAGTATAGATATATTTGTTCTTTTTTGTGTCCACGATATTTGGAGAACTCTTCTGTAGCATTTACATTCAAAGGCATTTATGTGTTTCTCAGCTGTTTTGTTAAGTGTCCAGGTCTCACAGGCATATGTTGCTATGGGAAAGATGCATGCCCTTAAAAATCTTATTTTTGTGGTTCTGTCTGCTCCTCTCCACAGATTCTTTTTACGAAGAATTAGAAAAATAATTTGGCCAAAAACCATAAGAAATAACATCTTGTTGGCAGAAATGCAGATGAAGCCACTGACAACAATTATTGAGGAAAGACGCTGGCGATGGTTGGGACATGTGCTCCGAATGACTGACAACTCACTACCAAAAAATAGCACTAAGATGGACACCACAGGGGAACAGAAGTAAGGGTAGACCAAAAGAGACACAGAGAAGAACAACAGAGAGGATGTTGAACAATAGAGGGCTCACCAGGGCAAGAGCAGAAAAAAAGGCAAAGGACAGGCATTTGTGGAAAACCCTTGCGGAAGCCCCATGTGCCTTGGGCACTTAACGTTAGGAGAGAGAGATTTCAATTTCTCCAAAATAAGATTGCAAATTATGTATTACAAATTTCAAGTTTCTCCAAAAAACTATATAGATTCCAGTTTCTCTACAATCTAGGACAGTATCTTTCTTCGTAAGAAACTTACACAAAATCTTCTACAACACAACAAATTTACTAATGTATGCTTTATATTTCTACTGTTACTACGGAGAAGTACCCATAATGCTCTCTTGATAATGTGCCGACTGCTTCCTCTTTCCCAAACTTACAATAACTCATTTCCAAACATGGCTTCTCTAAAGTTTTGCTTTCAAGTAAGTGAATGATCTGATAAGTGTGTAAGATTCTGATGATTATTACACTAAAGTATGATCAAAGAGACTGCGTGCAACAATTAACATGAAAACGAGAATCTGAACTTTGAAAAATGGAAAAAAAGTGAATGAAAAAAAGCAATCATTTTCCAGCTTGTTTGCGTACCACGTGATACAGCTTCTCCTTCAGCCAGTCCTTGCTATGATGTGTGTATGTGCCGAACGTCGTCTAGAGCATGAGCAGCTGAGATCAGTTAGCTGGTCTATCAGCTCAAACAGCTGTGAAATATCCTAACTAATGGATGGATCGCGTGGATGCAGGCGTTTCAAATCTTCTTCAAAGATTTTACAAGTTCCTTCAAGACAATCATTCAGAGATTCACACTCAGAATAAAGCATAGTCTCGGGATGCTGGTTTGGCTCCACCAGAAGTATCGTGTCAGCCATTTTCTCGAATGCGACGTTGCCTGACTCCCCAAATACTGAACACCTGCCAGTAAGTTACACATTTCCAAAATGACATCTTTATATTATTTCATTATTTTAATTATAACAATAAATTTATGCACTTAAATTGACATATCCTATTAGGGTCCCTATCGCTGCCAGTCTTATTACTTACTGTTATCGCTGTTTCTAATTTACGAGTAATAGATACGAGATTAAATTAAATAAATTATCTTGTAATAATTTTTTTGTCTTCATTTGAAATATCATCCACACATCATTGCTATAAAGTAGTAGTCTCCCTTGCTTGACGCAGTTACCTCTCTTGGTTGTTATTTCATACACGAGCTAGAGAACGTGCAGCGACCATGAAATGTAAGTCCTAGTGTTACATCTCTTTCTGGATGTGCTAGTTCTGGATGTTGTGGATGCTATGATAACTAACAATTTCTAATGTTAACATTTTCATAAATTCTGTTTATGTTTGCATGAAACAAAAGTTGATTGTATAATCGACGTTAATAAATGTTTGTTGCAGGCCTACGGTATAAAGTGATGTACGCACAATAATTAGTGTACAGGTGTACAACTACACACATAGCACTGCAGTAAAGCTGTGTTACCAAAATGTATAAAGTAGGAAAAATGTTGAAACAGCTTTGTTATCTAACGATAACACACTTGTGTCGTTTCCGCGTGAGCCTTTGTCAAATAAAAACAAACAGGACGAAGAATCAGAGAGAGGAGACACAGTACAGATTCATATTAATTTAATGATGATAAAACATTAACAATTTTAAAAATTAATGAAAAATGGCAAATGACTTATCTCAGCTACTGGAACAGCACAGAACCACAATCTCCTTTACGTCGGTAGGAACACAAACTATCAGACGTATTTATTGTTAACATATGTTATTACTGTTAGCATTACTATCAGACATATTTGCCGTCAAAATATGTTAGCACTAATATCAGACATATTTGTCTACAACATATGTTATCACTACTGTCAGACATATTTACCATTGTCATCACTGTTAGCACTATTATCAGACATATTTACCGTTAACATCAATGTTAGCATTTCTATCAGACATATTTACCGTTAAAATCACTGTTAGAACTGCTACCAGAAGTATTAGCCGGTAACATATGTTATCACATTTAACATTACTATCAGAAATATTTACCGTTAACATCACTGTTTGCACCAGTATCAGACATATTTACAGTTAACAGCACTGTTAGCACATCTATCAGACATATTAACCGTTAACATATGTTATCACTGTTAACATTACTATCAGACATATTTACCCTTAATATCAATGTTAGCACCACTATCAGACATCTCTCTCTCTCTCTCTGAACCTTAAGTGCCCAGGGCACATGGGGCTTCCGCAAGGGTTTTCCACAAATGCCTGTCCTTTGCCTTTTTTTCTGCTCTTGCCCAGGTGAGCCCTCTATTGCTCAACATCTTTTCTGTTGTTCTTCTCCATGTCTCATATCAGACATATATACCCTTAATATCAATGTTAGCACTACTATCAGACATATTTACCGTTAACATCAGTCTTAGCACTGCTATCAGACATAATTACTGTTAAGATATGTTATAACTGTAACATTATTATCAGACATATTTACCGTTAACATATTTTACTACTGTTAGCATTGCTATCATGATCAACATTATCACAGCTTTCAAAACTATCACATTATTACTTTAACATTTCCTTCACCATCAACATTAAGTAAGTACCATCATGCATATTACAGCTTGCATTTGATATAAATCCGATGTAACAACAAAACCTTCAAATTTAACATCATCAAAGATATCAGTACACACGATATTATCAGTTATTAGCTTATATCATCTCTCTCTCTCTCTCTCTCTCTCTCTCTATATCTATCTATCTATCTATCTATCTATATATATATATATATATATATATATATATATATATATATATATATATATATATAAGTGCTTCTTAAAATACGTCTTCAAATATCATAGACACAAAAAAGAACAAATATATCCATACTACAAAAACCTAATGTTAAGAAGGCTGGCTAGTAAAGAGGATTAAAGAGAGAAAACTTAAATATTGTGGACACATTAAACGTCATGATAATCTAGAGAAGACCGTCTTGGAAGGATACATAATGGGAAAAAGAAAAAGAGGAAGATGATGATCTGCAAATGGATGCATCAGCAGCAGGCCATCTTGCTCACAACCGAGAGGCCTACAGGAAAGCTGTTTGGAAGGCAAAGTTCTGCAAGGGACATGCAAATGACTGACTGAGCTTAAATCATCACCACACAGTGCACGCGGTATTATCAGTCGCTAGTTTATATCATCTGTAAACTTAGTATTATCAGTTATTAGTTTATATCATCAGCACACTTAGTATTATCAGTCATTAGTTTATATCATCAGCACACTTAGTATTATCAGTCATTAGTTTATATCATCAGCACACTTAGTATTATCAGTCATTAGTTTATATCATCAGTATACCCGCTATTATCAGTCACTAGTTGTTATCATCAATACAGCCGTTATTGTCAGTTATTAGTTTATATATGATCAGTACACTTAGCAATATCATTCGTTAGTTTATATCACTTCACGCGCTATTATCAGTCACTATTTAATATCATAAGTACTCCCGATATTATCAATCACTAATTTATATTATCAGTACACTCATTATTATCAGTCACTAAGTTATATCATCAGTACCCCGCTATTATCAGTCACTAGTTTATATCATCAGTACACACCCCATTATCCGTCATTAGTTTATATTATCAATACATCCTTTATTATCATTCACTAGTTTATATCATCAGTACACGCGCTATTATCATTCGCTAGTTTATATCATCAGTACTCCCATTACTATTATTCAGCAGTTTATATCATCAATACACCCGCTATTATCAATCAGTAGTTTATATCATCAGTATATCGGATATTTTCATTCATTATTTTATAACGTCAGTACACCTGTGATTATCATTCATTAGTTTATTTCATCACTACTCCCGCTATTATCACTCACTGGTTTATATCATCAGTACACTCATTATTATCAGTCACTATTTTATATCATCCGTACATCCAGTATTATCATTTACTAGATTATATCATAATCTAGTTAACATTGTTTGACATAAAACAAGGGGTCAATCATTGTGTGACAGTATTTTTAAATAATGATTTGTTAGTACAGAGATTTTTACTATCAAAGGTACGTAATCAAAAGATAGATTTAGTTCCTAGACTTAGCTTTTGAGGCCCTTAAATTGGAAGCTTAGTTATGTCATGTTGACTTAATGAGAATTATTAATATTCTTGTGTCTAGAAATTCTAAATTTAGTGCAGAAATGTAGGCCTTGGAATGTTCTTTTTCTTACTCAAGGTGAGTTATGACATGTTAGCTTCACGAGACCTTGTGAGCTGTCTAGACTAGTTATATTTAGTAACAGAATATTTAAACTTTGGAATTTTTCCATTCAAGGTTAATTTTGACACTTCATTACGCAAGGTCAGTAAACAGACGTCAGTGAAATAAATTTTGAGAAAATTCATGGTAAATTTGTAGGGAATATTTCAGCTTGAGTAAATTTTGTTAGAGATGGGATTTTGTGTAGAATGTTTTGCTGAGTGGTCATTTTCCCCAGTAGAGTAGTTGCAGATCAGTTTTAGTAATGGAATAGTTTTAGCTCAGCATATTGTCCTTTAGGGGAATGTTCCTTTACCTTGTACTGATATGTAGATGTTAGGAGTGTTGTCCTTGTCAGGACAGATTTGTATGATTGGGAGATGTGTTGGAAGTTCACAATATTGTAAGTAATTGTTTTTACTTGCTTGTTGTTGTCAGGCTTTTCTTCCCCATGGCGCCGACTACATGCCAGAGAAGCTCTTGTATGGTGTGTTAAATCACCCTGCCATGTTGGCAGTTCGTTTTCCTTCCTCATCTCCATCTTCCACCATTTCATTTGTTCACTTAATAAATGTTTGATGTGTATCTTGGAACTTAGTCTATTCATTACCTACATGGAGTTCTTTTCTGTTAGTACTGTTGAATGAGTGGGAAGTCCTGTGCAAGCTTTCATTATGTGACACTGTTGTTTTTGTTGTGACAGTTGCGAACCTGGCATTGTTGTGTTGCTTAGGGTATACCATAGTGACAAGTTTGCCTTTTCAGTAAAGTAGTGTTACCAACTCTTACAGGCAACAACAACATGTAAGTCTTTCTAATACAATCAAAGTCCACAAACATCAGTATCTCTGACTCTCCTCTCTGTGTACTGCACAGAGGTATACGCCTTTAGTTGATGCCATGTTGGCACAATTAGTAATATACCATCCGCGAAGGAAATCCTTTTACAACTGGTGCGTAAGGAAAGAGGAAAGTTAGAGAAGATGTAGACAAAGAATATTGCGATGCCATAACAATTGGAGGTTATGAAATAACAGAGATTAGATATGCTGATGACACAATATTACTGTCCATAACAAAAAAAGGTATGAAAAAACTAATTATGTCAGTCCGTAAGAACAGCGAAGAGCAGAACCTCTATCTTAATGCAAAGAAAACTAAATTGATGACAACTGACAAAACAAACAAAGCAGCTGAAATATATATCAATAAGGAAAAATTGGAAGAAGTGGAGAGTTTTGAATATCTTGGATCTCTTCTAACTAATAATGGAGATACAATGAGGGAAATTAAAAGGAGGACATCTATCGCTCTTCAACAATTAAACAGCTGAAGAGGCTGTGAAGAGGAACAGTACACACACTATCACCGGTCACTAAATTATATCATCAGTACACCCTGTTTTATCAGTTTAGCTTATATCATCAGTACACCCCCTTTTATCAGTTATTAGTTTATATCATCAGTACACCCCTTTTTATCAGTTATTAGCTTATATCATCAGTACACCCCCTTTTATCAGTTATTAGTTTATATCATCAGTACACCCTGTTTTATCAGTTATTAGTTTATATCATCAGTACACGCCTTTTATCGGTTATTAGTTTATATCATCAGTACACGCCCTTTATCAGTTATTAGTTTATATCATCAGTACACGTCTTTTATTTGTTATTAGTTTATATCATCAGTACACGTCTTTTATTTGTTATTAGTTTATATCATCAGTACACGTCTTTTATTTGTTATTAGTTTATATCATCATTACACGTCTTTTATTTGTTATTAGTTTATGACATTACCACGCTCCCTTTTATCAGTTATTAGTTTATGTCATCAGTACACTCCCTTTTATCAGTTATTAGTTTATGTCATCAGTACACTCCCTTTTATCAGTTCTTAGTTTATGTCATCAGTACACTCCCTTTTATCAGTTATTAGTTTATGTCATCAGTACACTCCCTTTTATCAGTTCTTAGTTTATGTCATCAGTACACTCCCTTTTATCAGTTATTATTTTATATCATCAGTACATTCTCTTTTATCAGTTATTAGTTTATATCATCAGTACATCCTCTTTTATCAGTTATTAGTTTATACTATCGGTACACCGCCATTTATCAGTTATTAGTTTATATCATCATACACTCCTTTCAATCAGTTATTAGTTTGTATCATCAGTACATTGTCTCTCTCTTATTTTTTTTTACAAGATGTTTTGTCTTTCCAGATCTTCTCATACCTTCTTCGTTAGTTATTTTTGCTGTCCAGTGGATTCGCAACATTCTTCTAATAAACCACATTTCTGCTGCTTCCAATGATTTTTGTGCAGACTTGCCTATTGTCCATGATTCACTTCCATATAACAAGATAGGTTCAATATAGCATTTTAGGACTCGTTTTCTAACATTCATTGATAAAGATGTGTTAGCTAATATGTTTCTCATTCTCTGAAATGCAGTCTTTGCTTGGCCTATTCTGTTCCTAATTTCTGTTCTGCATTTCCCATCTGAAGTTATTACTGCTCCAAGGTATTTGAATTTCTGCACCTGCTTTAGAATAGTTCCGTTTAATTTAATACTGCATGCTGGTGGATTCTGTTTCTTAGATATTACCATAGTCTCTGTCTTTTTGATGTTCAAAGTAAAGCCTTTCTGTTCACTTTCTTTGGCCACTTTATCCAAGAGACTTTGCAAGTCTTGTTGGTTCTCAGCTATCAGTACTGTGTCGTCAGCATATCAAAGGTTGTTAATATTGTATCCTCCAATTTTTATGCCTGGTTCTGTAATGATCGTTCTTATAATATTCACGCTGTACAGAGAAAAAAGGTCTGGAGATAGTACACATCCTTGTCGCACCCCTTGTTTTATAGGTTGATATTTTCCAATCCTATTTTCAACTCGAACTGCTGCTTCTTGCTGCCAGTATAGATGTTTTACAATCTTCAGGTCTTTGCCGTCTATATTGATGTCTTCAAACATTTTAATAATTTCATTATGTTTCACCTTGTCAAATGCCTTGGTGTAATGAATGAAGCATAAGTAGAGATCTTTCTGTACTTCTAAAGCTCTTTCTGTTAGTGTTCGTAAAGCATAAATGGCATTGTGTGTTCCCTTTCCTTCAACAAATCCAAACTGTTCATCTGCTATTTCCATTTTGATCTTTTTCCTTGTTCTTCTCATAATTATTCTCAGAAGTAGCTTCGTTATGTGACATGAGAGGCTGATAGTCCTGTGGTCGTCACATTCCTTTGCACCTGGTTTCTTTGGTAGTGCTATAAACGTGGATTTAATCAGGTCACTGGGAATATAACCACTGTTGTAAATGTCATTCAGTAACTTGGTTATTATTTTTATTCCTGTCTCCTCTAGTGCCTCTATTTCTTCTTTTGTTATATTATCAGGCCCAGTCGCTTTTCCTTTCTTCATGTGATTGATGGCATCTATGATTTCATCTTCAAGTATTGGTGGTCCCTCACAGTTTTCAGTATCTGGTGTTAATTCTGGTCTTTCTCCTCCATATAGCTCACCGATATACTCTGTCCACCTGTCCACAATGTCTTCTTTTCCCATTAACATTTTACCTTCTTTTGATTTCAGGCATCCTGTGGTATATTTTGTGTTCCTGCCTGTGAGTTCATTAATTCGTTTGTGCATGTTTTTGCTGTCTTTATTATGAGAGTCCTCTATCTGTCTGCACTGTTCTTTTAACCACATTTCTTTTGCTTCTCTGCATTTGCGTCTTATTTCTTTATTTATCTTGCTATATTTTTCCTCGTTATTTTTACTCCACCTCCTCTTGTCCATCAGCCCTAAGATGTCGTCTGTCATCCATTTATTTTTAGGGACTTCTTTTTTCGGTGGTATTATCTCCTTAACAGTTTGGTGGATAGAATCTCTTAACATTTCCCATTGTTCATCTATACTATTTATCTTTGCTATTGCATTGTATCTATTTGTTATGATAACTTTGTATTGTTCTCTCAGTTCTTAGTCATTTTTAAGGAGTTCTATATTCAGTTTGATGTTTCTATCTTTTCTGCATGCTTTCTTTAGTTTTATTCTAATTTTTCCACAGAGTGGGTCATGGTCACTATTGCAGTCGGCTCCTGGCATGGTTTTTGTTGTCATTAATGCATTCCGGAATCGTTTGTTGATTAATACATAGTCTGTCTGATTACAAGTCTTTTTGTCTGGGCTACACCACGTTGCCAGTCTTTGGGGATGTTGTTTAAACCAGGTGTTTCCTACAACCATGCTGTGTATTCTTGCCCATTCAATTAATTTATAACCTCTGTCATTCCTCTCCCCCAGTCCATAGTCACCAACGATGTCCGAAGTTCTTCCTTTACCAACTTTGGCATTAAAATCTCCCATGACTGTAGTAACTTCATGTGATTTTGTGTGTTTCAGGGCTGTCTCTATGTCATTATAAAATAGCTGTAATCTTCTTCAGAACTTTCAGATGTTGGAGCGTACACTTGTATAATATTTATGTTCATTGGTCGTCTTTTCAGTTGGGCTAGCGGGACTCCTTCCGAGATGTTCAAATATCCTACAATCGTCCTTGCCGTTTGTTCGTCAAATATTATTCCTACTCCTCGTTCATGTTTCTCACTTCCTGAATATATTATTGTATATTTATCAGAGTTTATCTTCCCTGCACCTGTCCATCTAACTTCACTCATTCCTAATATGCTGATCTTCATCCTTTCCATTTCCCTCTTTATATTTTCTAATTTTCCAGCCTGGAATAAAGTTCTAACATTCCATGTTGCTATTTTGAACTTGTTAGTTTTGCCAGCAGTAGCTTGATGACGATCTGGCCTCACCTGTGGCTCGTGAGCTGCCCTACCGGACGAGGCTGTTCCAGAGGAACATCCATTAACTTCGTTCATGATAAATCTATGACTCTGAATAAGCATAATTGTTCTTGGGAGCTACAACAGTGGTTTCGTGTTACCTTATGTCGGTTTGTGTACGGACTCTCCGCTAGTCTTTGGACTCCCTGTTCTACCCGCAAGGCAGCGGGAGCGAGAGGTTTTAAGGTGCCTCTTACCCGCCTGGTATTCCCTTCACACTGAGCACCTGAGGCACTTTAGTAGAGGCACCTACTACCCCACCTCGCTCTCTGAGTCTACCGCCAGTTGGTCCGCGCCTGCTTATTTGAGTAAATCCTTATTCACAGGGATCCTCCATATCTGGAGGACTTTCACCATCTGCTACCTTTTACGCTCTGATTTGGAGTTGGTCGCTCCAGTTTTACCCGAGTCACTTCAGATGCTGGTCATATATTATTTGTTGTTATCGCAGTAAACTGCAATATACTGATGCTGCTATACGGATGAAAGATGCTGCATGGGTACATAAAGTGCAGACAATCAGCAAGTCTCATATATTCTTATTCTTTCTTGCTTTAACTTTAGATATTAATTCCACTTCTGATAACCACACACATGAAGATAGCTTTATCACTTTCTCTCTTTCCCTCCTACTTTGTCTTGTAAGAGAAGATTGAAGTTTTCAGAGTGTGTTCTGCTTCATTACTTGAGGTTATCCTCCACGGTGTTTTCTGGAATAGTCAAAAGTTTTAGGGTGATCTTGTCTTGGGTCGACCGTGCAGTGTCCTGAGTTACAAACAGTTCACGTGTTGTGAGTGTTTAACACAGCACGGGAATTTGTGGAAAACTTTGTGAGGTTGGTATTGAGTGTGTGACAGATTCAGTCTATGTCTAACATTGCAAGAAATTCAGTCTATATCTAACATTGTAAGAGATTCAGTCTATGTCTAACATTGTAAGAGATTCAGTCTATATCTAACATTGCAAGAAATTCAGTCAATGTCTAACATTGTAAGAGAGTCAGTCTATGTCTAACATTGTAAGAGATTCAGTCAATGTCTAACATTGTAAGAGATTCAGTCTATGTCTAATATTGGAAGAGATTCAGTCAATGTCTAACATTATAAGAGATTCAGTCTATGTCTAACATTGTAAGAGATTCAGTCTATATCTAACATTGATAGAGATTCAGTCTATGTCTAAGATTGTAAGGGATTCAGTCTATGTCCAACATTATAAGAGATTCAGTCTATGTCTAACATTGTAAGAGATTCAGTTCATGTCTAACATTGTAAGAGAGCAGTCCTGTCTTCGTTCAAGTCCTGCTATGGAAGTTCACATGTAGGAGACTAGAATGTGTGAAATGATTTCTTTACGTTATGGTGGAAGTCTCTGGTTGGTGTTAGTGTCGCCAGTGTTATTTATGTGCATGTACTTCCGCCAGCAGTTTGAGATGTATTTGTTAGTACTTTATCCATCATCCAGAAATTTCACTATCATTTTACTTCACTCTTAAACTGGCTTTTGTTCCGTAGCTTGCAAAGTTGTCTTTTGTGAGTTAAAATCCCACACTGTATTCTATATATGTATTATTGTTGTTAAAATTTCACTGTAGTGCATGTACTCATATGTGGGTCTAACCTTAAAATCTGACACTGTAGTCTATATATGTACTATTGTTGTTAAAATTACACGGTAGTGTATGAACGAGGGACGTTCAGAAAGTAATGCACTACAACGTTTTTCCCAGGAGCCTGAAATGTATACACAAAATACTTGAATATTTCATGTAAACATCGATATTATTCAACATAATCCCCATAAACCTGTACGGCTTTACGCCAGCGCGAAACAAAGTGCATGTATTCATAGCCCGTACCAGATTTTCTCTTGATTATGTAGCCATTTCTTCGCTGCATGAAACACTCCTTCGTCATCTTTAAATCTTACCCCTTGGAGTGCAACTTTAAGTGGACCGATGGAAATCAGAGGGTGTCAAATCGGGACTACAAGGTGGATGGGGTACTACAGTCCAACCCAATTTGGTGATTGCTTCCCGTGCTGCCAGACTTGTGTGAGGGCTCACATTGAGTTTTTTCAGTGTCTTAATGTAAGCTTGCGAATTGATTGTCTCTCCTCTTGGCATAACATATACAAGAATCACACCTTCAACGCTGAAGAGAGAGAACCACACGCGATCCCTGAGAGGACCACAAGAGGTTCAGAGTATCGCGGGGCTTGGGCCTGTATTCTAGTGGGTCTCAGAAGCGGGATTGCGTGGCACTGTGGTTTTCTTTGCACCAGTTTAATCTAGATTTGTACTTTCTCACCGGAAAACCTCGACGAGTTTTGGATATCAGTATATCCCCGCTAGGTGAGAGGTGGTTGTCCATCCAGTCCAGCGTTGGACTTTCTCATTGGAAAACCTCAGCATGGTTAGGATAGGCATACATCCCCGCCGGGTGAGAGGTGGCTGCCTATCTAGACTCCCTGGTCCAGTGTCTCCGACTTCAGCATTTTGTGGTCGTGGCCGCTACTCTTTCTAGTTGTGACCAGGACGGAGCTTTTGCCCAGGAGGACGAATCCTCGCCACTAGTGACTTCCACCCCTGGGTAGAGCCGGTTTAGGTGTATTATCTCAGCATGCGCGTATTTAGGATGTGACCGACCTCTAGAGCGGAGGTACCGTGACATGAGAAGTCATAAAGTTTCATCCCTGGGTTCAGCCGGTTTAGGCATATTTCACCAGTATGGGTGTATATAGGACGTGGCCGGCCTCTAGAGCAGAGCTGCCTTGGTATGAGTAGCTTTCTCCACGAGATTACTGGACATATCGATTAAGCTTTATCCTTTCCATCACCTTTTCCACAGCGGCAGCGCCGGAAAACCCTAATCGCATTTTCACATTTTGTTCATTGGCCAGGAGGAGCTTCACCACACGCGCGGCAGCCGAAGAATCTCGTCAGCAATGTCTTAATTTAACCCCTGGGTTAAGCCGGTTTAGGCAATCTGCCCCAGTATGGGTGTATATAAGACGTGGCCGGCCTCTAGAGCAGAGGTGCCGTGATTTGAGTAGTCCTGATCTCGAGACTACTGATTACTTCACTTAATCCTTTCCTTCACCTTTTCTACGGCGGGGCCGGGAGCAACCCTAGTTGCATTTTTCTTCATTGGCAGGGAGGAGTTTCCGCCACGCACGACAGCTGAAGAATCTCGCCAACAGTGGGTTTTTTCCTTCTCCTAGATGAGCTACCAAACATGAATCTCATCTACCCAAGGCGTCTGGTTTTCAGGCGCTAGATATTCGCCTTCCGCCCCTTCTCCTGTCAGTTTAAACAGTTCCGACACGAGAAGGCCAGGAGCTGGACCTGGATTTTCAGAGGCTACTTGAGACGCATGCCTTGGAGACATTTAATTGGAGTGGAAAGCGTATCCCCCCACATCACCTCCGGCTATAACAGTCCTTAGAATCGCCACTTGTTACGATCATAGGCAAAAAGTTCTCTCCCTCAGCACTGAAACGCTCCAACAGTTCAGAAGACATTGCTTTCCTTTGTAATCGATGTTCATTTGTGAGCTTCGCGGAACCCACCTTGCTCAAACCTTAGAAAATCTGAGAGCTTTTATAACTGCAGTTGTACTAGCATCGCTGACTGACAACTTTAAAAGCAGGTGTTGAGTAATGATACGCCTATCAGTAAGAATAACGCCCTCAGCGCATTTCAACATTTCTTGCCATGGTGGCTGTGGCAGGACGTCCACAGCGCGGCCGATCATGCAACTCCTTATCTCCACATTGATTCTTTGATTCTCTGAACCCAGCGACTGACTGTACTACTGTCGACTGCAAAATTTCGATACACATCACATGACGCTTGTGAATGTTCACAACGGTTTCATTCTCTGCAACGAGAAATTCTATCACAATTCGCTGCTTATACCGCAACTTGCTAACACGCTCCATTTCAACGGTATGTCAGCCACATTCTTCTGCCGGTTCACACAATCGGCACATGCCATATTTATAGTGTGTAAAATTTCACGCTTCTTTCTTCAGTATCAGCTGAAAAATAAAAACGATGTAGTGCATTACTTTCTGACCGGCCCCTCGTTACAACCTCGCAGTGTAGTCTATATATATGTACTAACGACATTAAAACTACACTGTAGTGTATGTATGTGCGTCTGACGTTAAAATCTAACACTGCCGCGTATGTGTATATGATGTTAAAATCTAATACTGTAGTGTATTTATAACTGATGTTAAAATCTAACACTGTAGTGTATTTATATCTGATGTTAAAATCTAACACTGTATTGTATGTATATCTGATGTTAAAATCTAACACTGTAGTGTATCCCTGAGAGGACCACAAGAGGTTCAGAGTATCGCGGGGCTTGGGCCTGTATTCTAGTGGGTCTCAGAAGCGGGATTGCGTGGCACTGTGGTTTTCTTTGCACCAGTTTAATCTAGAGTTGGACTTTCTCACCGGAAAACCTCGACGAGTTTTGGATATCAGTATATCCCCGCTAGGTGAGAGGTGGTTGTCCATCCAGTCCAGCGTTGGACTTTCTCATTGGAAAACTTCAGCATGGTTAGGATAGGCATACATCCCCGCCGGGTGAGAGGTGGCTGCCTATTTAGACTCCCTGGTCCAGTGTCTCCGACTTCTGCATTTTGTGGTCGTGGCCGCTACTCTTTCTAGTTGTGACCAGGACGGAGCTTTTGCCCAGGAGGACGAATCCTCGCCACTAGTGACTTCCACCCCTGGGTAGAGCCGGTTTAGGTGAATTATCTCAGCATGCGCGTATTTAGGATGTGACCGACCTCTAGAGCGGAGGTACCGTGACATGAGAAGTCATAAAGTTTCATCCCTGGGTTCAGCCGGTTTAGGCATATTTCACCAGTATGGGTGTATATAGGACGTGGCCGGCCTCTAGAGCAGAGCTGCCTTGGTATGAGTAGCTTTCTCCGCGAGATTACTGGACATATCGATTAAGCTTTATCCTTTCCATCACCTTTTCCACAGCGGCAGCGCCGGAAAACCCTAATCGCATTTTCACATTTTGTTCATTGGCCACGAGGAGCTTCACCACACGCGCGGCAGCCGAAGAATCTCGTCAGCAATGTCTTAGTTTAACCCCTGGGTTAAGCTGGTTTAGGCAATCTGCCCCAGTATGGGTGTATATAAGACGTGGCCAGCCTCTAGAGCAGAGGTGCCGTGATTTGAGTAGTCCTGACCTCGAGACTACTGATTACTTCACTTAATCCTTTCCTTCACCTTTTCTACGGCGGGGCCGGGAGCAACCCTAGTTGCATTTTTCTTCATTGGCAGGGAGGAGTTTCCCCCCACGCACGACAGCTGAAGAATCTCGCCAACAGTGGGTTTTTTCCTTCTCCTAGATGAGCTACCAAACATGAATCTCATCTACCCAAGGCGTCTGGTTTTCAGGCGCTAGATATTCGCCTTCCGCCCCTTCTCCTGTCAGTTTAAACAGTTCCGACACGAGAAGGCCAGGAGCTGGACCTGGATTTTCAGAGGCTACTTGAGACGCATGCCTTGGAGACATTTAATTGGAGTGGAAAGCGTATCCCCCCACATCACCTCCGGCTATAACAGTCCTTAGAATCGCCACTTGTTACGATCATAGGCAAAAAGTTCTCTCCCTCAGCACTGAAACGCTCCAACAGTTCAGAAGACATTGCTTTCCTTTGTAATCGATGTTCATTTGTGAGCTTCGCGGAACCCACCTTGCTCAAACCTTAGAAAATCTGAGAGCTTTTATAACTGCAGTTGTACTAGCATCGCTGACTGACAACTTTAAAAGCAGGTGTTGAGTAATGATACGCCCTCAGCGCATTTCAACATTTCTTGCCATGGTGGCTGTGGCAGGACGTCCACAGCGCGGCCGATCACGCAACTCCTTATCTCCACTTATTGATTCTTTGATTCTTTGAACCCAGCGACTGACTGTACTACTGTCGACTGCAAAATTTCGATACACATCACATAGACGCTTGTGAATGTTCACAACGGTTTCATTCTCTGCAATGAGAAATTCTATCACAATTCGCTGCTTATACCGCAACTTGCTAACACGCTCCATTTCAACGGTATGTCAGCCACATTCTTCTGCCGGTTCACACAATCGGCACATGCCATATTTATAGTGTGTAAAATTTCACGCTCCTTTCTTCAGTATTAGCTGAAAAATAAAAACGATGTAGTGCATTACTTTCTGACCGGCCCTCGTTACAACCTCGCAGTGTGGTCTATATATATGTACTAATGACATTAAAACTACACTGTAGTGTATGTATGTGCGTCTGACGTTAAAATCTAACACTGCCGCGTATGTGTATATGATGTTAAAATCTAATACTGTAGTGTATTTATAACTGATGTTAAAATCTAACACTGTAGTGTATTTATATCTGATGTTAAAATCTAACACTGTATTGTATGTATATCTGATGTTAAAATCTAACACTGTAGTGTATTTATATTTGATGTTAAAATCTAACACTGTAGTGTATGTATATCTGATGTTAAAATCTAACACTGTAGTGTATTTATATTTGATGTTAAAATCTAACACTGTAGTGTATGTATATCTGATGTTAAAATCTAACAGTGTATGTATATCTGACGTTAAAATCTAATACTGCAATGCATTACGTCTGACGTTAAAACTCAATAGTGTAGTTTACGTCCTTCTGATGTTCAAATCTAACACTGTAGTGTATGTATGTCTGAGGTTAAAACCTACCATTGTAGTGTACGTACTTCAGACGTTAAAATCTAACGTTGTATATATATCTCAAGTTAAAATCTAACAATGTAGTGTATGTATATCTGATGTTAAAACCTACCATTGTAGTGTACGTACTTCTGATGTTAAAATCTAACAGTGCAGTGTATCACGTCTGACACTTAAACCGGTGACTCTCTTTTGTGTATATGTGAAGTACTGAGAGCCAGTAGATACAACATGTGAAGTACTGAGAGCCAGTAGATACAACATGTGAAGTACTGAGAGCCAGTAAATACAACATGTGAAGTACTGAGAGCCAGTAGATAAAACATGTGAAGTACTGAGAGCCAGTAGATACAACATGTGAAGTAATGAGAGCCAGTAGATAAAACATGTGAAGTACTGAGAGCTAGTAGATACAACATGTGAAGTACTGAGAGCCAGTAGATAAAACATGTGAAGTACTGAGAGCTAGTAGATACAACATGTGAAGTAGTGAGAGCCAGTAGATACAACATGTGAAGTAGTGAGAGCAAGTAGATACAACATGTGAAGTACTGAGAGCTAGTAGATACAACATGTGACGTACTGAGAGCTAGTAGATACAACATGTGAAGTACTGAGAGCCAGTAGATACAACATGTGAAGTACTGAGAGCCAGTAGATACAACATGTGACGTAATGACAGCTGGTAAATACAACATGTGACGTAATGAGAGCCAGTAGATAGAACATGTGGCGTACTGAGAGCTAGTAGATACAACATGTGACGTAATGAAAGCTAGTAGTTACAAAATGTGACATAATGAGTGCCAATAGATACTACATGTGACGTAATGAGTGCTAGTAGATACAACATGTGACATAATGAGTGCTAGTAGATACAACATGTGACGTAATGAGTGCTAGTAGATACAACATGTGACGTAATGAGTGCTAGTAGATACAGCATTTGACGTAATGAGTGCTATTAGATACATGTGACGTAATGAGTGCCAGTAGATACAACATGTGACCTAATGAGTGCAAGTAGATACAACATGTGACCTAACGAGTGCAAGTAGATACAACATGTGACGTAATGAGTGCCAGTAGATACAACATGTGATGTAATGAGTGCTAGTAGATACAACATGTGACGTAATGAGTGCCAGTAGATACAACATGTGACGTGCTGAGAGCCAGTAGATACAACATGTGACGTACTGAAAGCCAGTAGACAAAACATGTGACGTACTGATAGCCAGTAGATACAACATGTGACGTACTGAGAGCTAGTAGATACAATATGTGACATACTGAGAGCTAGTAGATACAACATGTGACGTACTGAGAGCTAGTAGATACAACATGTGACGTACTGAGAGCTAGTAGATACAATATAAAACGTACTAAGAGCTAGTAGATACAACATGTGACATGATGAGAGCCAGTAAGACACATGTGACGTGATGAGAGTCAGCAGATACAACATGGTGAAATGCAACAAATCTCTTGAGAATATTTGACAAACTTCAGTAAAAATTTTCTTGCAGTTTTGTGGGTTTTTCTGCTGACCTTCACCCCCAGCATCAGCCTTGCTGCTGATTGTTTAGAAACCTGCAACAATGACTGCGCTGGAGCTACCAAGCTTTTACCAGTTCCTCTTTTGCAAAACTTAGTACAGGGTAAGTAGACACGCTGATAGGTTCAGTTCAGTGTATGTAGACACGCTGAGAGGTTCAGTTCAGGGTATGTAGACACGATGAGAGGTTCAGTTCAGGGTATGTAGACACGCTGAGAGGTTCAGTTCAGGGTATGTAGACACGCTGAGAGGTTCAGTTCAGGGTATGCAGAAATGCTGAGAAGTACAGTTCAGAGTAAGTAGACAGGCTGAGAGGTTCAGTTCTGGTTATGTAAACACGCTGAGAGATTCAGTTCTGAGTATGTAAACACGCTAAGAGGTTCAGTTCATAGTAAGTATCTGAGTTGGAAGCTCAGTCAGTGTTTGCTTGGAATTTCATTTGTTCATTCATGGACTACGGATACGAAGAAACTGTCGTTTAGACAAGTTCTAATGGTGATAACAAAGTGTAGATAAGTTCTGCTGGTGATAACGAAGTGTAGATAAGTTCTGCTAGTGATAACAAGGTGTAGATAAGTTCTGCTGGTGATAACAAAGTGTAGATAAGTTCTGCTAGTGATAACAAAGTGTAGATAAGTTCTGCTAGTGATAACAAAGTGTAGATAAGTTCTGCTGGTGATAACAAAGTGTAGATAAGTTCTGCTGGTGATAAAAAAGTGTAGATAAGTTCTGCTGGTGATAACAAAGTGTAGATAAGTTCTGCTGGTGATAACAAAGTGTAGATAAGTTCTGCTGGTGATAACAAAGTGTAGATAAGTTCTGCTGGTGATAACAAAGTGTAGATAAGTTCTGCTGGTGATAACAAAGTGTAGATAAGTTGTGCTGGTGATAACAAAGTGTAGACAAGTTCTGCTAGTGATAACAAAGTGTAGACAAGTTCTGCTAGTGATAACAAAGGTTAGATAAGTTCTGCTGGTGATAACAAAGTGTAGATAAGTTCTCCTGGTGATAACAAAGTGTAGATAAGTTCTGCTGGTGATAACAAAGTGTAGACAAGTTCTGCTGGTGATAGCAAAGTGTAGATAAGTTCTGCTGATGATAACAAAGTGTAGACAAGTTCTGCTGGTGATAACAAAGTGTAGACAAGTTCTGCTGGTGATAACAAAGTGTAGACAAGTTCTGCTGGTGATAAAAAAAGTGTAGACACGTTCTGCTGTTGATAACAAAGTGTAGATAATTTCTGCTGGTGATAACAAAGTGCAGGCAATGATTTTAATAAATTTTGTCTTTAATTGACAACTTTATGAAATATTTCATGTAACGTGTCACAGGAAAAGACGTAGCTCTTGAAATAAATAGGCACGGCAGGCAGTGTGTTATCAAACCTGATACCGTGAATGTTCTCATTTACTAGATAATACCACATCACGTGATACCGTGAATGTTCTCATTTACTAGATAATACCACATCACGTGATACCGTGAATGTTCTCATTTACTAGATAATACCACATCACCTGATACCGTGAATGTTCTCATTTACTAGATAATACCACATCACGTGATAATGTGAATGTTCTCATTTACTAGATAATGTCAAGTGATTCTGTGCGCACTAATTCAGACAAAGGCTCTCCATCTCTAAAACTATCCAACTTGTCTGTGATATTTATTAGAGAATGTTGTAAAATTATTCAAATAATCAGTGAATTTAAATAGATTTAATCATATTAAAAAATTCTATAAATATTTATACACAAATGTGGCATTGATGAGGAAAAAAAACCACAGACTAATTAGAGGACAGTATGTTCCCCCAGTCTGAGATTTATCACAGGCTACTTAGAGTACGATGGTTGGGACATGTGGTCCGAATGACTGACAACTAACTACCAAAAATAGCACTAAGATGGACACCACAGGGGAGCAGAAGTAAGGGCAGACCAAAAGAGACATGGAGAAGAACAACAGAAAGGATGTTGAGCAATAGAGGGCTCACCTGGGCAAGAGCAGAAAAAAAGGTGAAGGACAGGCATTTGTGGAAAATTCTTGCGGAAGCCCCATGTGCCCTGGGCACTTAAGGTTCAGAGAGAGAGAGAGAGAGAGAATAAGAGGAAAGTGTGTTCTCCCAGTCAGGGATTTATCACAGGCTAATTAAAGGACATTGTGTTCTCCCAGTCAGGGATTTATCACAGGCTAATTAAAGGACATTGTGTTCTCCCAGTCAGGGATTTATCACAGGCTAATTAAAGGACATTGTGTTCTCCCAGTCAGGGATTTATCACAGGCTAAGAATAGGACAGTATGTTCTACATGTCAGGGATTTATCACAGGGTAATAAGAAGAGAGTGTGTTCTCTCAGATAGTGATTTATCACAGGTTAAGTAAAGGACAGTGTATTCTCCCATTCAGGCTAATATGAGGAAAATGTGTTATGCCGGTCAGGGATTTATCACAGGCTAATAAGAAGACAGTGTGTTCTCCATGTCAGGTATTTATCAAAGGCTAAATAGAGGACGGTGTGTTCTCTCAATCTGGGATTTATCACAGGCTAATAAAAGGACAATTTGTTCTCCCAGTAGGGGTTTATTAGAGGCTATTTAGAGGACAGTGTGTTCTTGATGCCAGCGATTTATCACAGACTAATAATAGGAAAGTGTATTCTCCCAAAAATGGATATTTCAGAGGCTAATAAGAGGACAATGTGTTATCCAGTCTGGGATTTATCACAGGCTATTTGAAGGATAGTGTGTTCTCCCAGTCAGGAATTTATAACACGCTAATTAGAGGACAGTGTGTTCTCCCAGTCAGAGATTTATAACGGGCTAATTAGAGGACAGTGTGATCTCCCAGTCAGAGATTTATAACGGGTTAATTAGATTACAGTGTGTTCTCCCAGTCAGAGATTTATAACGGGCTAATTAGAGGACAGTGTGTTCTCCCAGTCAGAGATTTATAACGGGCTAATTAGAGGACAGTGTGTTCTCCCAGTCAGAGATTTATAACGGGCTAATTAGAGGACAGTGTGTTCTCCCAGTCAGAGATTTATAACGGGTTAATTAGAGGACAGTGTGTTCTCCCAGTCAGAGATTTATAACGGGTTAATTAGAGGACAGTGTGTTCTCCCAGTCAGGGATATATCAACTTATAAACCTGAAAGGTAAAACTAGAATGTAATATTTCAACTTTTCAATTAGAACCAATATTAAATTGTCGGCATCCTGGAATAAATTAAAATTCAGTTTCTCCTTTGTTAACTTCTTTGTTAATATTTTAGATGAATTTATTGAATACAACATCTGAATATCCTGTAAATGGGATAATTCAAATTCTGAGATGGCCGAACTGGATCAAAATAGGAATAGTACATTGATGAAAACAGAGTTGCTCAGTAAACATAACGACAACAAGTGATTCCAACATAACAACCACACAGTGCAACCAACATAAAAATAATAGTGCCGTCAACATATCAACAACACAATGCCATCAACATAAGAACAAAATAGTGTAACAAACATAAGAACAACACAGTGCCGTCAGCATAACAACACAGTGCCACTAACATAAGAACAACACAGTGCCATCAACATAACAACAACACAATGTCACCAACATAAGAACAACACAATGCCATCAACATAACAACACAATGCCACCAATATAAGAACAACACAATGCTATCAACATAAGAATAACACAGTGCCATCAACATAACAACACAGTGCCACCAACATAAGAATAACACAGTGCCACCAACATAATAATAACACAGTGCCACCAACATAAGAACAACACAGTGCCATCAACATAACAACAACACAGTGCCAACAACATAAGAACAACACAGTGCCATCAACATAACAACAACACAATGCCACCAACATAAGAACAACACAGTGCCATCAACATAAGAAAACAATGCCACCAACATAAGAACAACACAATACCATCAACGTAACAACAACGCAATGCAAACAACATAACAACAACACAGTGCAACCAACATAACAACACAGTGCCATCAACATAACAACAACATAGTGCTACCAACATAATAACACAGTGCCATCAACATAAGAACAAAATAGTGCAACCAACATAACAACAACAACAACACAGTGCCACCAACATAAGAACAACACAGTGTCATCAACATAAGAACAACACAGTGCAACCACCATAACAACAACATAATACCACCAACATAACACAACACAGTGCCATCAACATAAGAAAACAATGCCACCAACATAAGAACAACACAATACCATCAACGTAACAACAACGCAATGCAAACAACATAACAACAACACAGTGCAACCAACATAACAACACAGTGCCATCAACATAACAACAACATAGTGCTACCAACATAATAACACAGTGCCATCAACATAAGAACAAAATAGTGCAACCAACATAACAACAACAACAACACAGTGCCACCAACATAAGAACAACACAGTGTCATCAACATAAGAACAACACAGTGCAACCACCATAACAACAACATAATACCACCAACATAACAACAACACAGTGCAACCAACTTAAGAACAACACAGTGTCTCCAACATAACAACAACACAGTGCCACCAACATAACAACAACAACTGATATCAAAATAACAATGACACAGTGCCATCAACTTAACAACAACACAGTGCCATCAACACAACAACAACACATTGCCACCAACATAACACCACAGTGCCATCAACATAATAACAACACAGTGCCACCAACACAACAACAACATAGTGCTACCAACATAACAACACAGTGCCATCAACATAACAATAGTACAGTGTCACCAACAGAACAAAATAGTGCCATCAACTTAATAACACAGTGCTATCAACATAACAATAGTACGGTGGTACCAATATAATATCACAGTGCCAAAACATAATAACACAGTTCTACCACAATAACAAAAACAGAATGCCACCAAAATAATAACACACTGCCAACAACATCACAACACAGAGCCAATAACACAACAACACAGTAAGACCAGCAATACAATAACAGGGTGCCATCAACATAATAACAGCACAGTGCCTCCAACAAAACAATAATACAGTGCAACCGACATAAATACAGAATGCCACCAATCTAACAACACAGTGCAATCAACATAACAATAACCCAGTGCCACCAACACAAGGAAAACACAGTATATCCAACATAACGATACAATGCCACCAATATAATAACAATACAGTGCCACCAACACAAAAACAATACAGTGCTACCAATATAACAACAACACAGTGCCACCAATATAATAATAACAGTGCGTACAACATAACAAAACTGTGCCGCCAACATAACATCAATACAGTGCCACCAATTTAACAATAACAGTGCCACCAGCATAACAACACAGTGCACCAACATAAAAACACATTTCCATCAATATAACGGTAACACAGTGCCACAAATATAATGACAAAACAGTGCCACAAAAATAATAAAAACATAGTTCCACCAATATAACAAAAAAAACAAAACAAACAGTGCCTCCAATATAACAACAACAAAGTGAATACAACGCATCAACAACAAAGTGACTCTAACATAACAACAACACAGTGGCACCAATATAACAAAACAGTGGCACCAACATAGTAACACAGTGCTATCAACATACCATTACAGTGCCTACAACATAACAATTACACAGTACCTCCAACATAGCAATACAATGGGACAAAAATAACAACAACACAGTGTTACCAATATAACAACAACAACACAGTGCCATCAACGTAATAACAACAAAGTGCCTCCAATATAGCAACAGCACCGTGCCATCAGAATAATAAGAACACATTTAATCCAACATAACAATAACACAACGCCACCAACATAACAAAAACACAGTGCTACCACCATACCAATAACACAGTGCCACCAACATAACAACAACACAGTATCATCAGTATAATAACACACTGCCTCCAACATAACAACAACACAGTGCCATCAATAAAATAGCAACACAGTGTTTCCAGTATAACAACACAGTGCCAGCAATATAATAACAACACAATGCTACCAACATAACAACACAGTGCCACCAACATAAATACACAATGTTATCAACATAACAGCACAGTGACATCAACATAATAACACAATGATATCAACATAACAACACAGTTCCATCAACATAATAACAAAATGCGATCAACATAACAATAACACAGTGCCTTCAACATAACCACACAATGCCCCTAACATAACAACACAGTGCCACCAACATAACAACACGGTGTCACCAACATAGCAACACAATGCCACAAACATAACAACACAGTGCCATCAACATAACAACACAGTGTCATCAACATAGTAATACAGTGCAACCAACATAATAACACATTGCTATCAACATAACAGTAACACAGTGCCACCAACATAGTAATACAGTGCCATCAACATAATAATAACACAGTAACAGCAACATAACAACTCAGTGTTACTAGCATAACAATAACACAGTGCCACCAATACAAAAGTGACACAATGCCATCAACATAACAATAACATACTGCCACCAACATAACAATACCACAGTGCTATAATATAACAATAACACAGTGCTATCAAAATAAGAATTACACAGTGCCATCAACATAAACACAGTGCGACTAACATATCAATAACACCGTGTCATGAACATAACAATAACACAGTGCGATCAACATAACAGCACAGTATCACCAACATATTGTCATTAAAGTAACAACCACACAGTGCCACCAACATAATAATAACACTGTGCCACCAACATAACAACACAGTACCACCAATATAATAATAACACAGTACCACCAACATAACAACACAGTGCCACCAACATAATAACAACACAGTGCCACCAACATAACAACAACACAGTGCATTTGAAATGTTACAGCAGCGATTTGCTTATTTCAGTTTATTAAGTGTTGAGTTTGTCTCTAGAGAAGGCGGTAGATGCACCGATTTAGTGCCGGAGCTTCTAGAGAAGGCAGTAGATGCACCGATTTAGTGCCGGAGCTTTTGACTAAAATAATTCACAAGAATACCCGTACCTGGTCGCACTGCAGCACATGGTCTTAACGAGAAATTTCTTGAAACAGCCGGTGTTAGATGCTCAGCGTAGTGGGAGGCTACCGCTAGTTAGTGATGAGAAAGTATCGAATATTTCTGCCTCGTTTCTTCGGAGTTCATCAAAATAATTGCGCAAGCTGGCACAAGAGGAAGGTATCGAGCTTGCAGCTGCACATAATGCGGTCTGGGAAACTTTGAAATTCTTCCTACATAAGTTAACAGCAGTGCAACAGCTGCAGCCGGCGGATAAAATCAGCAACGAATCAGCTAACGTGAACGGTTTAAACCTTTTATTTAAACGAAAGCAGTCGATATTCTGGATGTCAGGTTTTTTACAGATGGGGTCTGGTCCCACCTCCATGGCTTTAATTCACAAAACTCACGCTTGTAGTCATCCAACAATCCTCACACTGTGCATGAAATGCCCTTGCACAATCAGAAAGTTGGAGTGTGTGTTGCAATATCCAGACGACGCATTCTTGTCCTATATTCTTTGAAGAAACCGTTGATAGTAAACGCAGTTGTTCAGTACTCCACGATTTTGTTGAACTGCTTGAAGATGACGAGATCAATTACTCATGGTTCCAGCAAAATGGCGCTACTGTGTACACAGCTGCTAGAGCTATGAAACTTCTGGGCGAATTTTTCGGAGAGCATATCATCTCCAGGAACTTCTCGCCTCCTCGGTCGCCAGATCTAAATCCAACAGACTTTTATCTGTTGGGGGAGCAAAATCTACAGTGTATTGTGATCATCCACGCACGCTTAATGAATTACAAACTGTAATAAATGCTTACGTACAAAAACATCGCTAAACATGTACAAGCATATTTGGACGTTCAATGAGACCGCTTTGAAAATATTAGATCAGGTAAATGCCTCATTAACCCATATTACATATTATTTTTTCTCATCAGCACACATGGTCAGTGTATACAGGTGCTTAACTTAGATATCGTAAACACTGCGATACCTGAATCGATACTACGCTATTGCCAAGGAACTTCCCGAACACCCTGTATTAGGGCATCCTATTGTTACAACACATTCAATCTTGCCGTGCGGTTAAAACCAACATCTCAAAGAGTAGTGGGAGTCTCATAGAGACGTCACAAATTTCAGGCCTATGTTATTCCATGAATGGCTTTATCGCTGTTTTGAGCGAATGTATATATTTTTGAATATATAAAATATATACGTCACCTGCAATCCCGACTTTATGTATTAATATTCGAAATCTTAATATTCGATTTTTTTTTATCCAAAACGAATATTCTCATTTAACTGTTATTGCGCCGAATACACAAATATAAATACTCCACGTGTCTCTAGTATTTTCTTGTTTCCCTTTGATATTATGACATCACATGCTTCAGACCACGTGACAGCTCATGTATTCTCAGTGAGCTGGCTGCTGATGATGTTGCTGGTCTGATATCCAGACATGAGAAAACATAACACGCCTTGATTGTTACTTTTCTGAGAAGACTGACATCCAACATCCAAAGATCAACATCCAAAAACCAACATCCAACTATTACATTTTTTTTTCAGTAGAGTTTTCAGTCAAAGGTTAGAAATTTTTGTTGCTGTTGATTAAGCCATTGTCTCCTCGGTTTCCTGACACATCATGACAAGGTTTTGAGTAGACGTATTTATCAAAATTTACACCATTTTGTGTACTTTACTGTAGAGTCGGCTTAAGAGTGGTGAAGTGGTTAGTCCACTAGCATCGTGCAAAGAATTGTTGTTCGAATCCGGCAGGTGTCGCCCCATTCACCCGGGTCTAGAAATAAGTACCTGGTCGCACTGCAGCACATGGTCTTAACGAGAATAATTTCGTGAAACAGAACCGGTGTTAGATGCTCAGCGTAGTGGGAGACTACCGCTAGTTAGTGATGAGAAAGTATCGAATATTTCTGCCTCGTTTCTTCGGAGTTCATCAAAATAATTGCGCAAGCTGGCACAAGAGGAAGGTATCGAGCTTGCAGCTGCACATAATGCGGTCTGGGAAACTTTGAAATTCTTCCTACATAAGTTAACAGCAGTGCAACAGCTGCAGCCGGCGGATAAAATCAGCAACGAATCAGCTAACGTGAACGGTTTAAACCTTTTATTTAAACGAAAGCAGTCGATATTCTGGATGTCAGGTTTTTTACAGATGGGGTCTGGTCCCACCTCCATGGCTTTAATTCACAAAACTCACGCTTGTAGTCATCCAACAATCCTCACACTGTGCATGAAATGCCCTTGCACAATCAGAAAGTTGGAGTGTGTGTTGCAATATCCAGACGACGCATTCTTGGTCCTATATTCTTTGAAGAAACCGTTGATAGTAAACGCAGTTGTTCAGTACTCCACGATTTTGTTGAACTGCTTGGTTCCAGCAAAATGGCGCTACTGTGTACACAGCTGCTAGAGCTATGAAACTTCTGGGCGAATTTTTCGGAGAGCATATCATCTCCAGGAACTTCTCGCCTCCTCGGTCGCCAGATCCAACAGACTTTTATCTGTTGGGGGAGCAAAATCTACAGTGTATTGTGATCATCCACGCACGCTTAATGAATTACAAACTGTAATAAATGCTTACGTACAAAAACATCGCTAAACATGTACAAGCATATTTGGACGTTCAATGAGACCGCTTTGAAAATATTAGATCAGGTAAATGCCTCATTAACCCATATTACATATTATTTTTTCTCATCAGCACACATGGTCAGTGTATACAGGTGCTTAACTTAGATATCGTAAACACTGCGATACCTGAATCGATACTACGCTATTGCCAAGGAACTTCCCGAACACCCTGTATTAGGGCATCCTATTGTTACAACACATTCAATCTTGCCGTGCGGTTAAAACCAACATCTCAAAGAGTAGTGGGAGTCTCATAGAGACGTCACAAATTTCAGGCCTATGTTATTCCATGAATGGCTTTATCGCTGTTTTGAGCGAATGTATATATTTTTGAATATATAAAATATATACGTCACCTGCAATCCCGACTTTATGTATTAATATTCGAAATCTTAATATTCGATTTTTTTTTATCCAAAACGAATATTCTCATTTAACTGTTATTGCGCCGAATACACAAATATAAATACTCCACGTGTCTCTAGTATTTTCTTGTTTCCCTTTGATATTATGACATCACATGCTTCAGACCACGTGACAGCTCATGTATTCTCAGTGAGCTGGCTGCTGATGATGTTGCTGGTCTGATATCCAGACATGAGAAAACATAACACGCCTTGATTGTTACTTTTCTGAGAAGACTGACATCCAACATCCAAAGATCAACATCCAAAAACCAACATCCAACTATTACATTTTTTTTTCAGTAAAGTTTTCAGTCAAAGGTTAGAAATTTTTGTTGCTGTTGATTAAGCCATTGTCTCCTCGGTTTCCTGACACATCATGACAAGGTTTTGAGTAGACGTATTTATCAAAATTTACACCATTTTGTGTACTTTACTGTAGAGTCGGCTTAAGAGTGGTGAAGTGGTTAGTCCACTAGCATCGTGCAAAGAATTGTTGTTCGAATCCGGCAGGTGTCGCCCCATTCACCCGGGTCTAGAAATAAGTACCTGGCTCTTCTGAGGGTCAGTGGTCAGGGGTGATGCCGATCACGTCATACTCTGGTGTGTCACAAGGTCAAGAAAAATATAGACAAAATCCCCTACATGCCTTCATGACACAAAAAATATAGACATAATCCCCAACATGCCTTCATGACACAAAAAATATAGACATAATCCCCTACATGATTTCCTGACACATAAAATATAGACAAAATCCCATACATGCCTTCATGACACAAAAAATACAGACAAAATCCAGTACATGCATTCATGACACACAAAAAAATAGACAAAATCCCCTACATGCCTTCATGACACAAAAAATATAGACAAAATCCCCTACATGCCTTCATGACACAAAAAATATAGACAAAATCCCCTACATGCCTTCCTGACACAAAAAAATAAACAAAATCCAGTACATGCATTCATGACATAAAAAATATAGACAAAATCCCCTACATGCCTTCATGATACATAAAATATAGACAAAATCCAGTACATGCATTCATGACACAAAAATATAGACAAAATCCCCTATATGCCTTCATGATACATAAAATATAGAGAAAATCTAGTACATGCCTTCCTGACACATAAAATATAGACAAAATCCCCTACATGCCTTCATGACACAAAAAATATAGACAAAATCCCCTACATGCCTTCCTGACACAAAAAAATAAACAAAATCCAGTACATGCATTCATGACACAAAAAATATAGACAAAATCCCCTACATGCCTTCATGATACATAAAATATAGACAAAATCCAGTACATGCATTCATGACACAAAAATATAGACAAAATCCCCTACATGCCTTCATGACACAAAAAATAGACAAAATCCCCTACATGCCTTCCTGACACAAAAAAATAACAAAATCCAGTACATGCATTCATGACACAAAAAATATAGACAAAATCCCCTACATGCCTTCATGATACATAAAATATAGACAAAATCCAGTACATGCATTCATGACACAAAAATATAGACAAAATCCCCTATATGCCTTCATGATACATAAAATATAGAGAAAATCTAGTACATGCCTTCCTGACACATAAAATATAGACAAAATCTAGTACATGCCTTCATGACACAAAAAATATAGACAAAATCCCCTACATGCCTTTTTGACAAAAAAATATAGACAAAATCCCCTACATGCCTTCCTGACACAAAAAATATAGACAAAATCTCCTACATGCCTTCATGACACAAAAAATATAGACAAAATCCCCTACATGCCTTCTTGACACATAAAATATAGACAAAATCCCCTACATGCCTTCATGACACAAAAAATATAGACAAAATCCCCTACATGCCTTTTTGACAAAAAAAATATAGACAAAATCCCCTACATGCCTTCCTGACACAAAAAATATAGACAAAATCCCCTACATGCCTTCATGACACATAAAATATAGACAAAATCCCCTACATGCCTTCATGACACAAAAAATATAGACAAAATCCCCTACATGCCTTCATGACACATAAAATATAGACAAAATCCAGTACATGCCTTCATGACACATAAAATATAGACAAAATCCAGTACATGCCTTCATGACACAAAAGATATAGACAAAATCCCCTACATGCCATCATGACAAAATATAGACAAAATCCCCTACATGCCTTCATGACACACAAATTTATAGACAAAAAATCCCTTACATGTCTTCATGACACAAAAAATATACACAAAATCCTCTACATGTCTTCATGACACAAAAAATATAGACAAAATCCCCTACATGCCTTCCTGACACACAAAATATAGACATAATCCCCTACATGCCTTCATGATACAAAAAATATAGACATAATCCCCTACATGCCTTCATGACACAAAAAAATATAGACAAAATCCCCTACATGCCTTCCTGACACACAAAATATAGACATAATCCCCTACATGCTTTCATGATACAAAAAATATAGACAAAAAATCCCCTACATGTCTTCATGAGAAAAGAAAAATAGACAAAAATCACATACATGCCTTCATGACACAAAAAATATAGACAAAAAACCCCCTACATGTCTTCATGACACACAAAATATAGACAAAAAATCCCTTACATGTCTTCATGACACATAAATATAGACATAATCCCCTACATGCCTTCATGACACAATATTGCAAGCTTTACTTTACTCTTTTCATTGTAGAAGACAGAATGCACCCCTCCTGTATGATATACCTGTACTCACTTGCTGCTTGTTTCTTGTACGAGTAACTTTAAAATATTCATTTCTAGTTTAGAAGTAACATAACTGACAGGGAAAATGTACACAAGCACTGAATGTAGATCAACATATAATTTGTTCCAGGAATCTGCACTCCAAAGTGCCAGAAAGAGTGTGATTGCAAGAGTCAGTGCCAGAACGAATGTGATCAGAGCAGCCAGCAATGTGCTGCAGCTATCTTCCCGCCTCTGAATATCGTGTGTACAGGCAAGACAGCTCTGTGCAAGTACATCTTCTGTCAAGGCCGGTGTATAATCAGTCAGTTCCTGCCTTATACACCTGGAGAAGTTTACCCTGGAGCCAAGACACAGGCCAGCATATTATCACCTTCACAACTTCTTCTAGGGAACTTGTTACAGCCTGCATCTTCATCACAAGCACCTTCACAACTTCTTCTAGGGAACTTGTTACAGCCTGCATCTTCATCACAAGCACCTTCACAACTTCTTCTAGGGAACTTGTTACAGCCTGCATCTTCATCGCAGGGTACAGCCTCCAACCCACCACTTCTACTAGGGTTGTTCGGATAAAACTGGCCAGGACAACATTAAAACCAACCACTTCCTGTGAGAGACAACCACATTCAAACCAACCACTTCTTGTGAGAGACAACCGCATTCAAACCAACCATTTCCTGTGAGAGACAACCACATTCAAACCAACCACTTCTTGTGAGAGACAACCGCATTCAAACCAACCATTCCTGTGAGAGACAACCGCATTCAGACCAACCACTTCTTGTGAGAGACAACCACATTCAGACCAACCACTTCTTGTGAGAGACAGCTACCTCATCAACAAAATATGTAGTAGATGCTAACAATAATTTCTGCGTCCATGTCTCTCTTCCTATTAATCATATTCTTTATTCTGTCAAGAAAAAGGATTAATGTCAAGAGGATTAAAGAAATTATGTGTAATCTGAGACGTGTTATGAGTACCTTCTTCGTTTGTTTTATTACTTAGATACTTTAATATTTGTTTATTTTATTTATAGGACTCTCTAATATTTGTTTTTTTTTAAAAATTACCTGGACAATCTAATATTTGTATTCTATTACCTGGACACTTTAATATTTATTTTATTTGCAGGACTCATTAATATTTGTTTTTTTTTCTTACCTGGACATTAAAAATTGTATTTCTTGTATTCCCTGCACACTCTAATATTTGGTTGTTTTATTAACGAGACCTCTAATATTTGTTTTCATGAATTACCTGGAAACTCTTAATGTTTGTTTGTGTTGTTAACTGGGCTCTGTAATATTTGTGTTATTACTTGTACTCTCTAATATTTCTTTGCTCTAAAAGTCTGTCTCTGACATTTTTTTTTTCTCTTTATTTTCTGTCTCTGGTATTTCTTGTACTGGTTTGTCTCTTTGATTAGTTTGTTCTATCAGTCTGCATCTGTTACTTGTTCTGCTTGTATATCATTAGATTGTTCTGGTGGCATCTCTGTTATTTATTCTTTATGTTTGTGTGTTAATAATATGTTTTATCAGTCGGTACATACATGCCTTCATGACACAAAAATATAGACAAAAAACCCCCTACATGTCTTCATGACACACAAAATATAGACAAAAAATCCCTTACATGTCTTCATGACACATAAATATAGACATAATCCCCTACATGCCTTCATGACACAATATTGCAAGCTTTACTTTACTCTTTTCATTGTAGAAGACAGAATGCACCCCTCCTGTATGATATACCTGTACTCACTTGCTGCTTGTTTCTTGTACGAGTAACTTTAAAATATTCATTTCTAGTTTAGAAGTAACATAACTGACAGGGGAAATGTACACAAGCACTGAATGTAGATCAACATATAATTTGTTCCAGGAATCTGCACTCCAAAGTGCCAGAAAGAGTGTGATTGCAAGAGTCAGTGCCAGAACGAATGTGATCAGAGCAGCCAGCAATGTGCTGCAGCTATCTTCCCGCCTCTGAATATCGTGTGTACAGGCAAGTCAGCTCTGTGCAAGTACATCTTCTGTCAAGGCCGGTGTATAATCAGTCAGTTCCTGCCTTATACACCTGGAGAAGTTTACCCTGGAGCCAAGACACAGGCCAGCATATTATCACCTTCACAACTTCTTCTAGGGAACTTGTTACAGCCTGCATCTTCATCACAAGCACCTTCACAACTTCTTCTAGGGAACTTGTTACAGCCTGCATCTTCATCACAAGCACCTTCACAACTTCTTCTAGGGAACTTGTTACAGCCTGCATCTTCATCGCAGGGTACAGCCTCCAACCCACCACTTCTACTAGGGTTGTTCGGATAAAACTGGCCAGGACAACATTAAAACCAACCACTTCCTGTGAGAGACAACCACATTCAAACCAACCACTTCTTGTGAGAGACAACCGCATTCAAACCAACCATTTCCTGTGAGAGACAACCACATTCAAACCAACCACTTCTTGTGAGAGACAACCGCATTCAAACCAACCATTTCCTGTGAGAGACAACCGCATTCAGACCAACCACTTCTTGTGAGAGACAACCACATTCAGACCAACCACTTCTTGTGAGAGACAGCTACCTCATCAACAAAATATGTAGTAGATGCTAACAATAATTTCTGCGTCCATGTCTCTCTTCCTATTAATCATATTCTTTATTCTGTCAAGAAAAAGGATTAATGTCAAGAGGATTAAAGAAATTATGTGTAATCTGAGACGTGTTATGAGTACCTTCTTCGTTTGTTTTATTACTTAGATACTTTAATATTTGTTTATTTTATTTATAGGACTCTCTAATATTTGTTTTTTTTTAAAAATTACCTGGACAATCTAATATTTGTATTCTATTACCTGGACACTTTAATATTTATTTTATTTGCAGGACTCATTAATATTTGTTTTTTTTTCTTACCTGGACATTAAAAATTGTATTTCTTGTATTCCCTGCACACTCTAATATTTGGTTGTTTTATTAACGAGACCTCTAATATTTGTTTTCATGAATTACCTGGAAACTCTTAATGTTTGTTTGTGTTGTTAACTGGGCTCTGTAATATTTGTGTTATTACTTGTACTCTCTAATATTTCTTTGCTCTAAAAGTCTGTCTCTGACATTTTTTTTTTCTCTTTATTTTCTGTCTCTGGTATTTCTTGTACTGGTTTGTCTCTTTGATTAGTTTGTTCTATCAGTCTGCATCTGTTACTTGTTCTGCTTGTATATCATTAGATTGTTCTGGTGGCATCTCTGTTATTTATTCTTTATGTTTGTGTGTTAATAATATGTTTTATCAGTCGGTATATGTTTTCTGTGTTCTATATGTCTCTCTTTAACTATTTTGTTCTAGTGGTTTCTCTTTAGGTCCTACATGTTTATCTATTTATTACATTGTTCTATGTCTTTCTCTATCATTAGCTGTCTCTGTTATTTGTTATATATGTTTGCACATTATTAGTTTGCTCCATAAATTCATCTCTGTTATCAGTTTGTTCTATCTGCCTTCTCTGATATTTGTTCTGTTTTTCTGTGTTTCAGTGAAATTTGTTCTATGTACAGATCTGTCTCAGATGTTTCAGTGAAATTTGTTCTATATACAGGTCTGTCTCAGATGTTTCAGTGAAATTTGTTCTATGTACAGATCTGTCTCAGATGTTTCAGTGAAATTTGTTCTATGTACAGATCTGTCTCAGATGTTTCAGTGAAATTTGTTCTATGTACAGATCTGTCTCAGATGTGTTTCTTTTATATCACTTTGTCTCTAATATTTGTTTATATTTTTCTCTGTCTGACTGTTCTGTTATTTGTTTGTTCTGTCTATCTCACTGTGCTCACTTCAGCGTGTATGCCTGTGTATCTATATACTGGATTCAAATACTGGTTGCTATTAGATTACTTCTAGTCAGGACACTGTAAATATCTTGTTCAATCAAATCAGATACATTTTGACAAGGCCTCATACACGTTCTCAGACAGACAGACAGACAGATAGACAGACAGACAGACAGACAGAGACAGACAGACAGAGACAGACAGACAGACAGACAGAGACAGACAGACAGACACAGACAGACAGACAGACAGACAGAGACAGACAGAGACAGACAGACAGACAGACAGACAGACACAGACAGACAGACTGACTGACACACAGGGAGTATAAGAGAAACAGAGACTATAAAGAGACACACTGAAACGAAAATGGATATCAAACTATGATGGTATACACTCACATAAAGAATGTATGTGTGTGTGTTTAACAAAGTACAGAATGTCAGTATATACAAGGTCAAGAGAGTGATGTTTTATAACTTATAGCTGCAAGTTAGAAAAAGTATGAATAACTTAAATGTGCGACAAGGATGTGTACTATCTCCAGACCTTTTTTTCTCTGTATAGCGAGAATATTCTAAGAACGATCATCACAGAACCAGGCATAAAAATTGGAGGATACAATATTAACAATCTTCGGTATGCTGACGACACAGTACTGATAGTTGAGAACCAACAAGACCTGCAAAATCTCTTGGATAAGTCGCTAAAGAAAGTGAACAGAAAGGCCTCACTTTAAATGTCAAACAAAAAGTTAGAGACTATAGTTATATCTAAGAAACAGAATCCACCAAAATGCAATATAAAATTAAACGGAACTATTCTAAAGCAGGTACAGAAATTCAAATACCTTGGAGCAGTAATAATTTCAGATTGGAAGTGCAGGACAGAAATTAAAAGCAGAATAGACCAAGCAAAGACTGCATTTCAGAGAATGAGAGACATGTTATGCAACACTTCCTTACCAATGAATGTTAGAAAACGAGTCCTAAAATGCTATATTGAACCTATCTTGTTATATGGAAGTGAATCATGGACAATAGGCAAGTCTGCACAAAAATCATTCGAAGCAGCAGAAATGTGGTTTATTAGAAGAATGTTGCGAATTCCCTGGACAGCAAAAATGACTAATGAAGAATGTATGTGAAGAGCTGGAGAGTCAAAAAATCTTGTCAAAAAAAAAAAAAAAAGAGAGAGACAATGTACTTTCATAGGACATGCAATGAGAAGAGGGAGCATTGAAAATATAACAACAGGAAAAACAGAAGGAAGAAGAGCCAGGGGAAGACCAAGAGAAATGATACTGGACAGTCTGACGGGATGGTGTGAGACATCACCAACTGAGCTGATGGCCTGCATGAAGGATCGTGTACTCTGGAGAAGCATAATAGCCAACACCAGCCTGCACGGCACCTGATGATGATGATGAGCTTAAATATACATAATAGCTTACATATAGAAAACGTATGAGTAATTTAAACGTACGTACATAATAACTCTGAGATGTATTACTGAAGAGTCGGTGGAATTCCAATCCCTCCTTATCAACTTCGTTAACTTTCAGAAAGTGTTTGACAGCCTACACCGCCCCTCGCTCTGGAAGCTGCTGGGTTTCTGTGGCTTCCAGCCTAAAAAATCAACATCATAAAAGCCTTTTACTCGAGTTCACGCTGCTGGGTACAGACAAATTCTGGGAACTCTAATTGGTTTCCAGCTGAGACAGGTGTGAGACAGGTGTGAGACAGGGGTGAGACAGGTGTGAGACAGGGGTGTGTCCTCTCACCAATGTTATTCGGTGTCGCGATCGACTAGGTCATGTGCAATAGTACAAAGGATAGACATCTGGGTATCTCGTGGACCGAGGGCAAAACCCTCGAAGACCTAGATTTTGCTGACGAAATAGCGCTGCTGAGCCCGTGGCATGTAGACGCCCAAGAGAAAACATGTCCCTCCTCTCCTATTCAAAACAACTTGGCCTAAAAATTAATAAGGAAAAAACAAAAAATATTGATCTCACAAACATACCTGATGAGATCTTGCTAAACGGTTTTGCTTTTGAAAAAGTCCACAATTTCACCTTTTTGAGAAGCAAAATGTCAACCTCGGGTGAGACAACACCAGAAATCAAGTCCCGCATTGCAATGGCTTCCAATACTTTCAATAAACTGCCGACTGTCAGTAAAACCACGAAACTTAAAATGTTTAACTTCTGTGTGGTCCCAGTGTTAACATACGGTTGTGAGAGTTGGAAATCAACCAGTCTACTCAATCAAAGACTTGATGTATTTGAGAACAAATGTCTCCCTAGACTATTGAACATCAGATGGTCCGACTTTAAATCAATCGGGTCAATAAGACAGGAATTGAACCAAGTCTACGTATCAAGACACACCAAAAGACGTCGATGGGCCTATCTCGGCCACGTTCTCAGAATAGACGAATTTCCCTCGCCAAGCCCTCACATGGTCAGAGAAGGGGAAAAGAAAGCAAGGCAGGCCAAGGGAGACTCTACGTAGAGCCATCAATAGAGAGAGCAGGTCAAGGGAGACTCTACGTAGAACCATCAATAGAGAGAGCAGGTCAAGGGAGACTCTACGTAGAACCATCAATAGAGAGAGCAGGCCAAGGGAGACTCTACGTAGAGCCATCAATAGAGAGAGCAGGTCAAGGGAGACTCTATGTAGAGCCATCAATAGAGAGAGCAGGTCAAGGGAGACTCTACGTAGAGCCATCAATAGAGAGAGCAGGTCAAGGGAGACTCTATGTAGAGCCATCAATAGAGAGAGCAGGTCAAGGGAGACTCTACGTAGAGCCATCAATAGAGAGAGCAGGTCAAGGGAGACTCTATGTAGAGCCATCACTAGAGAGAGCAGGTCAAGGGAGACTCTACGTAGAGCCATCAATAGAGAGAGCAGGTCAAGGGAGACTCTACGTAGAACCATCACTAGAGAGAGCAGGTCAAGGGAGACCCTACGTAGAGCCATCACTAGAGAGAGCAGGTCAAGGGAGACTCTACGTAGAGCCATCACTAGAGAGAGCAGGTCAAGGGAGACTCTACGTAGAGCCATCAATAGAGAGAGCAGGTCAAGGGAGACTCTACGTAGAACCATCAATAGAGAGAGCAGGTCAAGGGAGACTCTACGTAGAACCATCACTAGAGAGAGCAGGTCAAGGGAGACTCTACGTAGAACCATCACTAGAGAGAGTACAATTGTGGGATTCAACTTCATCCAAGACCTACAGCGGGCGGCGGCGAGTGGTCAGACATGGAAAGATATGATTTCAGCCCTATGAGGCAATGTTGTCAAAACATAATAAGAGACGTACAGAAGAAGAGGAGATAACTTCAGCATAGCATACATTACCACTGATAGGAACACATATGAAAAGGTAACAATAAATACAAAACCTGACAAAGATACAAAGCTGAATATAAAATGTCTCAGACATACAACTTGGAAACCTCAACGACCTATCCCGAAGAGATTGCAGAAACTGGCAGAATGAGCACATCCAGTCGTGGTCAGGCTTTGGTGTTACACCTCGTCTTATGTTACGTTGTTACACCTCGTCTTATGTTACGTTGTTACACCTCGTCTTATGTTACGCTCTTACATCTCATCTGATATGTTACGTTGTTACACCTCGTCTTATGTTACGTTGTTACAGCTCGTCTTATATGTTACGTTGTTACACCTCGTCTTATGTTACGTTGTTACACCTCGTCTTATGTTACGTTGTTACACCTCGTCTTATGTTACGTTGTTACACCTCGTCTTATGTTACGTTGTTACACCTCGTCTTATGTTACGTTGTTACACCTCGTCTTATGTTACGTTGTTACACCTCGTCTTATGTTACGCTCTTAAATCTCATCTGATATGTTACGTTATTAAAGCTTGTCTTATAAGTTACATTGTTACAGCTCGTCTTATATGTTACGTTGTTGCAGCTTGTCTGATGTGTAACGTTGTTACAGCTCGTCTTATATATTACGTTGTTACAGCTAGTCTTATATGTTTATACTGCATACTTCATGGTGTAAACTGCATACTACATATTACATACTACAGACGGCATACTATACTCATTCATTCATTCATTTGCATGTCCCTTGCGGAACTTTGCCTCCCTAACAGCACTCCTGTAGGCCTCTCGGTTGTGAGCAAGATGGCCTGCTGCTGTTGCACCCATTTCCAGATCGTCAACGATGTCTTGCAGCCATCTTCGTCTTGGTCTTCCTCTTTTTCTTTTTCCCATTATGTATCCTTCCAATACGGTCTTCTCTAAATTATCATGACGTTTAATGTGTCCAAAATATTTCAGTTTTCTCTCTTTAATCCTCTTCACTAGCCAGCCTTCTTCAATATTAAGCTCTTGTAGTATAGATATATTTGTTCTTTTTTGTGTCCACGATATTTGGAGAACTCTTCTGTAGCATTTACATTCAAAGATATTACATACTACATACTACATATTACATACTACACACTGCACACTGCATACTACATACTGCATACTAGATTAGTAAATACTACAAACTACATACTACTTGCCACGTACTCATCATCATCATCATGTGCCGTGCCGACTGGCGTTGGCTATTATGCTTCTCCAGAGTACACGAACCTTCATGCAGGCCATCATTTCAATTGGTGATCTCCTCTCACACCATCCCGTCAGACTGTCCAGTATCATTTCTCTTGGTCTTCCTCTTGATCTTCTTCCTTCTATTTGTACTACATACTACATACGTACTACATACTGTATACTACATAGTACATACTGCATACTATATAATATTTACTACATACTACATCCTGCATACTACATATTGCATTCTGTATACTGCATACTACATACTGCATGCTACATACTACATACTACCTACTACACCCTGCATACTACATAATACATACTACATACTGCATATTACATACTACGTACTACATACTGCATACTACAGACTACATACTACATACTTCATACTGCGTACTACATACTGCATACTACAGACTACATACTACATACTTCATACTACGTACTACATGCTGCATACTACATAGTGCATACTACATAGTACATACTACAGACTACATGAATCTTGCTCTGGGCGTCCTGTTTGTAGCATTTTTCACATTGGTTTGTGCCAGTTCTTGTGCTGATAAGTAGGCCATAGATCCAGCTGATAGCAGGGTCAAGAAGTCAAGACACTTGTTTTCCCTGGACAAAAAACTGATCTTTGTTATCTTTCATTGTTATCCTTCATTGTTATCCTTCATTGTTATCCTTACTTGTTATCCTTACTTGTTATCCTTCATTGTTATCCTTCATTGTTGTCTACTTTTTCTTGTGGACAGCGGAGAAGGCTGTCTTAAACGTGAACCACACAGCAAATCAATGTCAAATACCAGTAGACACATACATCATTACCACCGTCACATCATTACATCGTCACATTATCCCCCCAGCTGCCCACACTTCATACATAGATCCCCCCAACTGCCCACACTTCATACATAGATCCCCTCAGCTGCCCATATATATTTATATGAAGTGAATTTATTTTCTTTTTCCCATATTTCCTCGCCTTGTACATTTTTATATGAATAACGAGTAAGTTACAGGTGTGTGTGTGCGTGCGTGTGTGTGTGTGTGGGGGGGGGGGGGGGGGGGGGCGGGCGCGCGTACGGTCTGTCAATGAATTAAGCTATTCCTGCCTGCATTTTAAAGAGTCTAAATTTTGTTGTTGTTAGTATTTTAGTCTAATTTTTAAAATGAGAAATAGAGATTCTGGCTTTGATTATCTTACGCTCTTCTGGATCCATGGACGCTTGGTTATTACAAGAGAATATGTGTAGTTTACTTTGTGTTGCAGAAGGTATATTTTGTGGTGAAGAATGTATGATGTTTTAGCCAGTATGGCAGAAGAGACTGACCATTTTGACAGTAAGCGACTCCTCAAGGCTGACATGCTGGTGAGAGGTTTGGCAAACCAACCCGACCAAGAATGTGTTGTTCATTGTTTGTGAAGTAAACTTGTCTGGTCTGGAGGTAAGGGTTTGTGCACTCTCTACACACCTTCATACATGTTGGCGTATAACGCCTGATTCGTATAATCCACATGACAACAACCCTGTCTCGTGCTGGGAGAGTTAAGTTCCCCGGTACAGACATAGTCGGCAGAGTCTGGAGGTGACTTCAGGACGTAACAAGAAAAGGTGACAACCATGTCTCCCAACTTGTGGAGAGACAGACCAGAACTGATATACAAGAATATTTATAAGTCATCATTCTGAGATTCCTCCATTAGCCACATCCACTGGGAAGATATGGCGAAAGACCAAGCCACCTGCATCTTGCGACAAGGATAGATGAAGCTCGGAGACGAAGGAGGCAAGCGCAAGGATACTTAACCTTGCAGCACAAAGATTGTTTCTTGATGATGTGCCGTACTGGGACATGAAGTAGTGTTATAATCATCTGTCACAGTGGTTCTCAACCTTTTCATTTGAGTGCCTCTAAACCAGCAATGACGCATAGTGACATATGATCCAAGACCAAGAGTTCTTTTAAAAGCTGAAGGTCAACAAAAGTGGACTACTAAAGTACCTTCATTATATCTTATTCTTGTCATTGTGGCTGCTGTTATTTGAATCTTTAAGTTGGACAAATTAATGCTATTGTGGCTGCTGTTATTTGAATCTTTAAGTTGGACAAATTAATGCTATTGTGGTTGCTGTTGTTTGAATCTTTAAGTTGGACAAATTAATGCTATTGTGGCTGCTGTTATTTGAATCTTTAAGTTGGACAAATTAATGCTATTGTGGTTGCTGTTATTTAAATAGTTAAAAAATAACGACCCTTTAATCTTAAGCAAGGGGCTCTTTGAGCAGAGTACACTTTGACCTCGGCCTCTTTGATCTTAGCCTGACCAGTGGAAGTTGTTCTTATGTGAAATACGTTTATTAATTATAAATTCATTATTCTGTACTAGCAAGTTAAGCAATGAATCTAAATCTGTAATTATTTGTGGGGTAAATTACACGTGCGGAAGATAATATATCATAATTTATATAACTTACAGAGCAGAAGCTCAGCTGCACGTATTTTAAAATTATTAGTAGTTTTTTTTTTAAAAATTGCAAATTACAAATAAATATTTTGTTTCTTGAGTTTCTTGATTATAAATTATTAGTCTCCCTTGCTTGACGCAGTTACCTCTCTTGGTTGCTATTTCATACACGAGATAGAGAACGTGCAGCGACCATAAAATGTAAGTCCTAGTGTTATACTTGTTTCTCTATGTGATGTTTCTGGATGTTGTGGTTGTAGTGGATGACCAGCATGACCGCTATCATCATCATCATCATCATCATCATCATCACTACAAACATAAAAATACAAACATGAAGCAAATAGTTTGACTGAGAATGCAGAGTGTATACTGAGGTGGGATAACTTCTCTCCATACAAGTGAAAACTGCTTATCTGCTGATGTCCTGCGTACCCACAGGTCAACCCAACCTACTTCTTTGTACAAGCTGAGAGGCCACTGGCTAATGTGGCTCTGTTTCTCTGCGTGGGACGGGCTCTCCTGGGTTAAATTCCACCCTTAAACCGCGACTGGCCCAGCAAACCGGCGGTGGATATCTTGACCGCTCATAGAAAAAAAAACCAGAAAGGATAGACGGACTGATATAAACAGAAAACGACTCGGAAATGTTAAGCTAGAAAGAAACAGAAAACCGATTTCAAAACTATATACTATCAACACGTGTGACATCACTAAAAAAAAAAGAGAGAGAGAACACTAGAGCTAGTAAACAAAAATAGAAGCAAAAATAATTAGAGTTGGCTGACACAAAAGTAAAAGGTCGTGAACAAACGCGTCAAAATGATGTACTTGTGTACTTGTCAGTAAGTGAGCAAGAAAGAGCAAAGCAAGGGGTGAGAATGATCATAGAGCCAACAAGTGCTGGCAAAATCCTGGAACAATATTTGTATATCTTGTGGAGTCTTCGAAAAACATCTGAAATGAGGGCATGACTTCGAGACCGGCTGAAGACTTACACATTAATTTCCATTCAGTTCAGTCAATTCTTACGGGCGATTTGGGCATGAGACGTTATCTCAGGCAAATTTATGCCTGAAGTCCTCTCAGTTGACCAGAAACAAGCCCTGGTTTCGGGTGCTCGTGACCTGCTTGAATGTGTCGAAAACTACGAAAACATTAAAAAAAAACAGTCATAACTGGTGATGAAATGTGGGTTTATGACCCTGAAACTAAGGCCCAGTCTTTGCTGTGCAAGACCCCTCCCACCCTTTCCCAAAAATCACGACAGAGTGCCAGCACTTTCAAGACCTGGCTGATTGTTTATTTTTCTGGACTACAGTGGAACTGTACATCATGAATATGCACCATTAGGTAAGACAATCAGCAAGGGACATTACTGTGATGTTGGGAGGGACGCGGTCCGTCGCCAAGGGCCGACAGTACATGAGACCGGTGAGTTGCAACTCCACGATGACATGGTACCTGCTCATGCATGGCAGCTTGTGCAGTAGTTTCTTGCCAAGTTCTACAATCCACAAGTCCTAGCAGCCAAGATCTTCACCTGATGTTGCTACCTGTGACTTTTTTCTTGTTCTCAGGATGTTAGGAGATACAACAGAATGGCAGTTGTAACTCATATCAGAGGATGTCAGGAGATACAACAGAATGTAACGAGGCAGTTGTAACCCATGTCAGAGAGGATGTTAGGAGATACAACAAAATGTGACGAGGCAGTTGTAACCCATATCAGAGAGGATGTTATGAGATACAACAGAATGTGACGAGGCAGTTGTAACCCATGTCAGAGAGGATGTTAGGAGATACAACAGAATGTGACGAGGCAGTTGTAACCCATGTCAGAGAGGATGTTAGGAGATACAACAGAATGTGACGAGGCAGTTGTAACCCATGTCAGAGAGGATGTTAGGAGATACAACAGAATGTGACGAGGCAGTTGTAACCCATATCAGAGGATGACTAAAAAAAATGCTCCCAGCTCTGGGCTGTGTTGCTTCAGAAGGGAACCGTTTCTAAGGTGACTAAATTAGAGATCTCTCACACGCTTTTAGTTCTTTCTTGTATAAGTGCAGTTCGGATACGTTTGATCACACCTCATATATATATATATCAGAACGAATGATAACTATGAGAATAAAAGAAAATGATGAGAGCACAAGCTACATCCAAATGTTTGTTGTTGTAGTTTTCATGGCGGTGCTATTAGTTGTGTTAGTAAGACGTCCAGAAATGAGTTCATCATTGTGTGACCTGTAGTTTGATATGTGACTTCGTTTATCTTTCCTCAGTTCTTACACTTCTATCGTCATCATGTGGCGTGTAATAAACGAGTCTATATATTGTATCAGCGTCCCAGGTCTTGATGAACTTCAACTACTGTATACTACTTGTGGCATTGTTTACCATTGTCTATAACGACAGAGTTCATTTGTATTTCTTACATGGGGAGAGTTGGTCAATGATTCTGTTCTTTTTAATAAAGTGCTCCGAGATCAGTGGTTCTATTTTTTTTTAAAATAAAGTGCCGAGATCAATGGTTCTAATCTTTTTAATAAAGTATTTCGAGATCAATGGTTCTAATCTTTTTAATAAAGTATTTCGAGATCAATGGTTCTAATCTTTTTAATAAAGTATTTCGAGATCAATGGTTCTAATCTTTTTAATAAAGTATTTCGAGATCAATGGTTCTAATCTTTTTAATAAAGTATTTCGAGATCAGTGGTTCTATTCTTTTTAATAAAGTGTTCTGAGGGTGAAGACATCAGTGGTAGTACTTCATTTGTACTTTAATACACTGATATAGTAGGATTTGGAGTTATATTCTATTTGTTAACTTCTATCACTCTCTCTCTCTCTCTCTCTCACTCACTCTCTTCCTCTGATTATCTATTCCAAACAAGGCGTGGTTTTAGCTACAAGTGCTGTACTAAATAAAACTTATATTCGATGCATATTCTCCTGAGGCTGTCTCTTATATTCCTACATCCTTCCCGTGCCATTAAACGTCACACAGGGCTCGCATGGTAGTTCAATCATTTTTTCTGTTTTCAGTGAGCTTTTCAACCTCATCAAGGGATTTTATGCTTACTAACTTGGCTCTCTTAACAATGTCTTCTTTAGAGTTTCACGTGGTCGACCTCTTTTTCTTCGGCCTGTTCTGTTCCAGTAGCTTGTTTTGGGATTCTCTGACTGTTTCTTCTCATCACGTGACTGACACATGTCGATCCCCATTTTCTGATTACTCATGAGACAGGTTGTTGTTTTCTCATCTATCTTATCTCTGCGTTGTTCTTGAATTCGTTGCACTTTATACCGAGTATTTTCATTAGGCATTTGTTTTCGAAAGAGCCTTCAGTTGTTTTACAGGTTTCGCATGCATAAATGAGGGTGGATATTACATTTGAATTGAATAGTCTTAACTTGGTTTTTGTGCTTATAACTTTTGAACGCCATATGTTCTCAAGATTCTTGAAGGTAAAAGCTGCTTTTGCAATTTTAATTTTAACTTCCTTTCTGGTGTCACTATCCTGGTCTATGTAAAGGTATGCAAATTTGTTGACTTCTTCAACTGCTGTTCCTTTTATGTATATTTTCCTTCTTGATTAAGAGGAAGTTTCAATATTTTTTTCTTGTTAATTTCAAGTCCTATTTTGCTAGCCAGTGAAGACAGAATATCTGTTTCTTCTTGCATGGATTTCACATTGTCACTGATAAGAGTTATGTCATCCGCAAAATCAAGATCTTCCAGTTGGGTCCCATGTACCCAATAATTGCCCGTTTTACCTGTGCAGCATTTGTTCCGTTATGAAGTCTATTGTAATCCCAAAAAAAGCAAGGGAGATAATGCTTACTAACTTGGCTCTCTTAACAATGTCTTCTTTAGAGTTTCACGTGGTCGACCTCTTTTTCTTCGGCCTGTTCTGTTCCAGTAGCTTGTTTTGGGATTCTCTGACTGTTTCTTCTCATCACGTGACTGACACATGTCGATCCCCATTTTCTGATTACTCATGAGACAGGCTGTTGTTTTCTCATCTACCTTATCTCTGCGTTGTTCTTGAATTCGTTGCACTTTATACCGAGTATTTTCATTAGGCATTTGTTTTCGAAAGAGTCTTCAGTTGTTTTACAGGTTTCGCATGCATAAATGAGGGTGGATATTACATTTGAATTGAATAGTCTTAACTTGGTTTTTGTGCTTATAACTTTTGAACGCCGTATGTTCTCAAGATTCTTGAAGGTAAAAGCTGCTTTTGCAATTTTAATTTTAACTTCCTTTCTGGTGTCACCATCCTGGTCTATGTAAAGGTATGCAAATTTGTTGACTTCTTCAACTGCTGTTCCTTTTATGTATATTTTCCTTCTTGATTAAGAGGAAGTTTCAATATTTTTTTCTTGTTAATTTCAAGTCCTATTTTGCTAGCCAGTGAAGACAGAATATCTGTTTCTTCTTGCATGGATTTCACATTGTCACTAATAAGAGTTATGTCATCCGCAAAATCAAGATCTTCTAGTAGGGTCTCATGTACCCAATCAATGCTTGTTTTACTTGTGCAGCATTTGTTCCGTTATGAAGTCTATTGTAATCCCAAAAACGCAAGGGAGATAATGTACATCCTTATTTCACGCCTGTTTCAATCTGGAGCCATTCGCTCATTCCTTCTTTTGTCTTGACTGTACAAACATATCCATTGTGGAGATCTCTAATGATGTTGACTGTACAGACTTATCCGTTGTAGAGATCTCTAATGATGTTGACTGTACAGACTTATCCGTTGTAGAGATTTCTAATGATGTTGACTGTAAAGACTTATCCGTTGTGGAGATCTCTAATGATGTTGACTGTACAGACTTATCCGTTGTAGAGATCTCTAATGATGTTGACTGTACAAACTTATCCGTTGTAGAGATCTCTAATGATGTTGACTGTAAAGACTTATCCGTTGTGGAGATCTCTAATGATATTGACTGTACAGACTTATTCGTTGTAGAGATCTCTAATGATGTTGACTGTACAAACTTATCCGTTGTAGAGATCTCTAATGATGTAACCCTAACCACTACTGCCACATTATCTCCTTAGCAACACAATCAACGCCACTAATCAGATTTACACACAGGTCAATCATAGTTTAATATGTGATGAATCTTTACACATCACGTGATTCAAGTACTAGCATTATTTCAAGCTTGCTAAAAAACGTAGATAAAAGTGCATAATAACAAAATATAGAAAAGAAACAACAACTCATTTTACAAGGATATTTACACATGTTAGTAGAATGTTAGCAGAATATTAGTAGAATGTTAGTAGAATGTCTGTGCTTAATGTACTAAGTTCACGCCCTTTACACCCTGAGAAGAGATTCTGCAGCCATGAGACAGGGCATAAGTTTTTCTTACATACATGTGATGCCCAAATCTTCACTTAGAGTCTTGTGGCAAGTACAAACTGCTGTTCCTACATTCTCTGCTACCTCTCTGACTATTAGACGTCAGGCAGCGCAAATGATTTCTCGCACATGTGCCACAGTCTCATCAGTGTGTTCTCTCACATGTGCTAGTCTCATCAGTATGTTCTCTCACATGTGCCACAGTCTCATCAGTGTGTTCTCTCACATGTGCCACAGTCTCATCAGTGTGTTCTCTCACATGTGCCACAGTCTCATCAGTGTGTTCTCTCACATGTGCCACAGTCTCATCAGTGTGTTCTCTCACATGTGCTAGTCTCATCAGTGTGTTCTCTCACATGTGCTAGTCTCATCAGTGTGTTCTCTCACATGTGCCACAGTCTCATCAGTGTGTTCTCTCACATGTGCCACAGTCTCATCAGTGTGTTCTCTCACATGTGCTAGTCTCATCAGTGTGTTCTCTCACATGTGCTAGTCTCATCAGTGTGTTCTCTCACATGTGCTAGTCTCATCAGTGTGTTCTCGCACACGTGCCACAGTCTCATCAGTGTGTTCTCTCACACGTGCCACAGTCTCATCAGTGTGTTCTCGCACTTGTGCTAGTCTCATCAGTGTGTTCTCTCACATGTGCTAGTCTCATCAGTGTGTTCTCTCACATGTGCTAGTCTCATCAGTGTGTTCTCTCACATGTGCTAGTCTCATCAGTGTGTTCTCGCACACGTGCCACAGTCTCATCAGTGTGTTCTCGCACACGTGCCACAGTCTCATCAGTTTGGAAGGCGGATGATCTGCCAAGGCTGTGGTCATCTTCTTATGCTCGGTGTTAAAACGAAAAAAAAAAAAGCTGGAAAACCACTCAGATGTCTACGACAGACTTAGACAGGACTCAGCAAAAGCTGATGTCTACGACAGACTTAGACAGGACTCAGCAAAAGCTGATGTCTACGACAGACTTAGACAGGACTCAGCAAAAGCTGATGTAGACGACAGACTTAGACAGGACTCAGCAAAAGCTGATGTAGACGACAGACTTAGACAGGACTCAGCAAAAGCTGATGTAGACGACAGACTTAGACAGGACTCAGCAAAAGCTGATGTAGACGACAGACTTAGACAGGACTCAGCAAAAACTAATGTAGACGACAGACTTAGACAGGACTCACCAAAAGCTGATGTAGACGACAGACTTAGACAGGACTCAGCAAAAGCTGATGTAGACGACAGACTTAGACAGGACTCAGCAAAAGCTGATGTAGATGACAGACTTAGACAGGACTCAGCAAAAGCTGATGTAGACGACTTAGACAGGACTCAGCAAAAGCTGATGTAGACGACAGACTTAGACAGGACTCAGCAAAAGCTGATTTAGACGACAGACTTAGACAGGACTCAGCAAAAGCTGATGTAGACGACAGACTTAGACAGGACTCAGCAAAAGCTGATGTAGACGACAGACTTAGACAGGACTCAGCAAAAGCTGATTGGAGCATTTCATAAGTTTCTTCGCCAGTTTTCCCAAGGTGAAAGCAGAAATGATGCGCAAGCACGTACATACACACACGCTGTTGAATTGTCTCGTTGATGTTGAAGTGGGCCATAACCTGGATACGTTCACCTGGAAGCTGGTGCTGCACGAATAACTAAACTGATAATGAGTTCAGATCTTGCATGTGTTTGTATCGTGGCTTTATTAACGTCACTAGTTCAGTCCTGGATCTTTGCCAACAGTTCTCGTGTATAAAATAATATGAATTACTTTGATTGTTTATGTGATTCTGTTGCAAATGTCTGTGTACACGATGAAGTATAATTTCTTCCAGGAATCTGTAACTCCAAGTGCGTCAAACAGTGCGAATGTCAGAGTCAGTGTCAGTGTGACTGTGACAGGTTCAACGCCGACTGTTCTGGAGTAGTTACCCCACCCCTCAGCCTCGTGTGCATCGCCAGGTCAACATTCTGCAAGAACATTTTCTGTACTGTCCAGTGTGCCATAGGCCTTCCAGGAAACTTTTTACCAGACAATCCCAACCCTAGCACTGGACTGATCACACCAAACTCACAGCCCACAACAATCAGCCAAACTCTACCAGGATTGGTATTGCCCAATGTACAGCCATCCATAACACTCAACAATGCCGGACATAAAACTATCTCCATCCAAACATTAATACTTTGTCTATGTGCTCTCTTTCTGCTGCTTCAAACAATGGACACACGTCTGTGACTACTAGAGTCTAGTGAAGTCAGAGACTGTCAACAAACACATGTCTGTGACTGCTAGAGTCTAGTGAAGTCAGAGAATATTAACAAACACATGTCTGTGACTGCTAGAGTCTAGTGAAGTCAAATATTGTCAACAAACACATGTCTGTGACTGCTAGAGTCTAGTGAAGTCAAAGATTGTCAACAAACACATGTCTGTGACTGCTAGAGTCTAGTGAAGTCAAAGACTGTCAACAAACACATGTCTGTGACTGCTAGAGTCTAGTGAAGTCAAAGACTGTCAACAAACACATGTCTGTGACTGCTAGAGTCTAGTGAAGTCAAAGATTGTCAACAAAAGCTGATGTAGACGACAGACTTAGACAGGACTCAGCAAAAGCTGATTGGAGCATTTCATAAGTTTCTTCGCCAGTTTTCCCAAGGTGAAAGCAGAAATGATGCGCGCGCACGTACATACACACACGCTGTTGATTTGTCTCGTTCGTGTTAAAGTGGGCCATAACCTGGATGTATACTTTCACCTGGAAGCTGGTGCTGCGCGAATAACTAAACTGATAATGAGTTCAGATCTTGCATGTGTTTGTATCGTGGCTTTCTTAACGTCACTAGTTCAGTCCTGGATCTTTGCCAACAGTTCTCGTGTATAAAATAATATGAATTACTTTGATTGTTTATGTGATTCTGTTCCAAATGTGTGTGTACACGATGAAGTATAATTTCTTCCAGGAATCTGTAACTCCAAGTGCGTCAAACAGTGCGAATGTCAGAGTCAGTGTCAGTGTGACTGTGACAGGTTCAACGCCGACTGTTCTGGAGTAGTTACCCCACCCCTCAGCCTCGTGTGCATCGCCAGGTCAACATTCTGCAAGAACATTTTCTGTACTGTCCAGTGTGCCATAGGCCTTCCAGGAAACTTTTTACCAGACAATCCCAACCCTAGCACTGGACTGATCACACCAAACTCACAGCCCACAACAATCAGCCAAACTCTACCAGGATTGGTATTGCCGAATGTGCAGCCATCCATAACACTCAACAATGGCGGACATAAAACTATCTCCATCCAAACATTAATACTTTGTCTATTTGCTCTGTTTCTGCTGCTTCAAACAATGGACACGTGTCTGTGACTGCTAGAGTCTAGTGAAGTCAGAGACTATCAACAAACACATGTCTGTGACTGCTAGAGTCTAGTCAAGTCAGAGACTGTCAACAAACACACGTCTGTGGCTGCTAGAGTCTAGTCAAGTCAGAGACTGTCAACAAACACATATCTATGAGTCTAGTGAAGTCAAAGACTGTCAACAAACACATGTCTGTGACTGCTAGAGTCTAGTCAAGTCAGAGACTGTCAACAAACACATGTCTGTGACTACTAGAGTCTAGTCAAGTCAGAGACTGTCAACAAACACACGTCTGTGGCTGCTAGAGTCTAGTGAAGTCAAAGACTGTCAACAAACACATGTCTGTGACTGCTAGAGTCTAGTGAAGTCAAAGACTGTCAACAAACACATGTCTGTGACTGCTAGAGTCTAGTGAAGTCAAAGACTGTCAACAAACACATGTCTGTGACTGCTAGAGTCTAGTCAAGTCAGAGACTGTCAACAAACACATGTCTGTGACTGCTAGAGTCTAGTGAAGTCAAAGATTGTCAACAAACACATGTCTGTGACTGCTAGAGTCTAGTGAAGTCAGAGACTGTCAACAAACACATGTCTGTGACTGCTAGAGTCTAGTGAAGTCAGAGAATGTCAACAAACACATGCCTGTGACTGCTAGAGTCTAGTGAAGTCAGAGAATGTCAACAAACACATGTCTGTGACTGCTAGAGTCTAGTGAAGTCAGAGAATGTCAACAAACACATGTCTGTGACTGCTAGAGTCTAGTCAAGTCAGAGAATATCAACAAACACATGCCTGTGACTGCTAGAGTCTAGCTGTCAATACAACCCTTAAACTACCATCCCTTTGATGTTTCTTCTACCTGTCTGTATCCCTGTTTGTTTAATCTGTCTTTTTCTTTCTCTCTGCTTGATCTGTTTGTTTCATTCGTTTATCCCTCTGTTTGTTTTATTCATTTATCTATCTGTTTCACTTATTAAACTATGTTTCACTTGTTTATCTCTGTTTCACTTGTTTATCTTTTTGTTTCAATTGTTTATCTTTGTGTTTCAATTGTTTATCTTTTTGTTTCAATTGTTTATCTTTTTGTTTCAATTGTTTATCTTTTTGTTTCAATTGTTTATCTTTTTGTTTCAATTGTTTATCTTTTTGTTTCAATTGTTTATCTTTTTGTTTCAATTGTTTATCTTTGTGTTTCAATTGTTTATCTTTCTGTCTGTTCCAGACGTTTACCCTTTAATTCCATACACCTCTCTGCCCTACCTCTCCGTGTCTCTGTCCCACCTCTCCGTGTCTCTGCCCCACCTCTCCTTGTCTCTGTCCCACCTCTCCGTGTCTCTGCCCCACTTCTCCGTATCTCTGCCCCACCTCTCCGTGTCCCTGTCCCACCTCTCCGTATCTCTGTCCCACCTCTCCGTGTCCCTGTCTCACCTCTCCGTGTCTCAGTTTGCTCCACCTCTTTGTATCTTTGTTTGCTCCACCTCTCTGTATATTTGTTTGTTTCATCTCTCTGTGTCGTCGATTGTTTCATCTCTCTGTATCTTCGTTTGTTTCATCTCTCTGTATCTTCGTTTGTTTCATCTCTCTGTATCTTCGTTTGTTTCATCTCTCTGTATCTTCGTTTGTTTCATCTCTCTGTATCTTTGTTTGCTCCACCTCTCTGTATATTTGTTTGTTTCATCTCTCTGTGTCGTCGATTGTTTCATCTCTCTGTATCTTTGTTTGTTTCATCTCTCTGTATCTTCGTTTGTTTCATCTCTCTGTATCTTTGTTTATTCAAACGGGAGGTATCTCTGTTCCCTCTGTCTGTGTATCTTACTGTAATATCGTCCATGCTGTCGTTTGTTGTACTTGTCTTTGTCCCGGTTTGTTGTATTTGTCTTTGTCCCCGTTTGTTGTATTTGTCTAAGTCCCCGTTTGTTGTATTTGTCTTTCTCCCTGTCTGTTGTATTTGTCTTTGTCCCCGTTTGTTGTATTTGTCTTTGTCCCAGTTTGTTGTATTTGTCTTTGTCCCCGTTTGTTGTATTTGTCTTTGTCCCCGTTTGTTGTATTTGTCTTTGTCCCTGTTTGTTGTATTTGTCTTTGTCCCGGTTTGTTGTATTTGTCTTTGTCCCCGTTTGTTGTATTTGTCTTTGTCCCCGTTTGTTGTATTTGTCTTTGTTCCCGTTTGTTGTATTTGTCTTTGTTCCCGTTTGTTGTATTTGTCTTTGTCCCTGTTTGTTGTACTTGTCTTTGTCCCTGTTTGTTGCATTTGTCTTTGTCTCTGTTTGTTATACTTGTCTTTGTCCCTGTTTGTTGTATTTGTCTTTGTCCCTGTTTGTTGTATTTGTCTTTGTCCCTGTTTGTTGTATTTGTCTTTGTCCCCGTTTGTTGTATTTGTCTTTGTCCCCGTTTGTTGTATTTGTCTTTGTCCCTGTTTGTTATATTTATCTTTGTCATTGTTTGTTATACTTGGTTTTGCATTTTTTTGTTATACTTGTCTTTGTCTCTTTTTGTTATACTTGTTTTTGCCACTATTTGTTATAATTTTCTTTGCCTCTGTTTGTTAACTGTCCATGTCTCTGTTTGTACTACTTGTCTTTTTCCCTGCTTGTTATACATGTATTTGTCCCTGTTTGATACACCTGTCCTAGTCCCTGTTTGTTATACTTGTTTTTGTCACTGTTTGTTATGCTTCTTTTTGTCCCTGTTTGTTACACTTGTGCTTGTCCCTGTTTTTATACTTGTTTATGTCCCTGTGTGTTATACTTGTTTTTGTCCCTGTTAGTTATACTTGTTTTTGTACCTGTTTGTTATACTTGCTTTTGTCCACGTTTGTTATACTTGTTTTTGTATCTGTTTGTTATACTTGCTTTTGTCCACGTTTGTTATACTTGTTTTTGTACCTGTTTGTTATACTTGCTTTTGTCCACGTTTGTTATACTTGTTTTTGTATCTGTTTGTTATATTTCTTTTTGTACATCTTTGTTACAGCTTTCCTTGACCCTGTTTGTTAAACCTGTCCTTGCCACTTTTTGTTACAGCTGTCCTTGGCCCTGTTTGTTACAGATGTCTTTGCCCCTGTTTATTACACTTGTTTTTGCCCCTGTTTTATTACACTTGTCCTTGTACCTGGTTGTTACACTTGTCATTGCCTCTGTTTTGTTACACTTGTCCTTACCTCTGTTTGTTATACCTGTCCTTACTACTGTTTGATACACTTGTTGTTGCTCCTCTTTGTTACACTTGTCCTTGCCCCTGTTTGTTACACCTGTCCATGTCTCTGTTTGTTACACTTGTATTGTCTCTGTTTGTTACACCTGTCCTTGTCTCTGTTTGTTACACTTATCCTTGTCTCTGTTTGTTACACTTGTACTGGCCTCTGTTTGTTACACTTGTCTTTGTCTCTGTTTATTACACCTGTACTTGTCTCTGTTTGTTACACCTGTCCTTGTCTCTGTTTGTTACACTTATCCTTGTCTCTGTTTGTTACACTTGTACTGGCCTCTGCTTGTTACACTTTTCCTTGTCTCTGTTTGTTGCTCCTGTACTTGTCCCTGTTTGTTACACTTGTACTTGTCTCTGTTTGTTACACCTGCACCTGCCTCTGTTTGTTACACTTGTTATTGTCTCTGTTTGTTATAGCTGTACTTGTCTCTGTTTGTTACACTTGTCCTTGTCTCTGTTTGTTACTCCTGTACTTGTCCCTGTTTGTTACACTTGCCCTTGTCTCTGTTTGTTACACCTGTACTTGTCTCTGTTTGTTACGCTTGTACTTGTCTCTGTTTTTTACACATGTTTTTGTCTCTGTTTGTTACACCTGTCCTTGCCTCTGTTTGTTACACTTGTACTTGTCTCTGTTTGTTACACCTGTCCTTATCTCTGTTTGTTACACTTGTCCTTTTCTCTGTTTGTTACACCTGTACTTGTCTCTGTTTGTTACACTTGTCCTTGTCTCTTTTTGTTAACCTGTACTTGTCTCTGTTTGTTACACCTGTATTTGTCTCTATTTGTTACACCTGTTCTTACCCCTGTGTGTTGCACCTTTACTTGCCCCTGTTTGTTATATCTATACTTGCCCATGTTTGTTATACCTGTACTTACCCCTGTATGTTATACATGTACTTGCTCCTGTTTGTTATACCTGTACTTACCCCTGTATGTTATACATGTACTTGCCCCTTTTTGTTATACCTGTACTTGCCTCTGTTTGTTACACCTGTACTTGCCTCTGTTTGTTATACCTGTACTTGCCCCTGTTTGTTACACCTGTACTTGTCTCTGTTTGTTACACCTGTCATTGCCTCTGTTTGTTACACCTGTCCTTGCACCTGTTTGTTACACTAGTACTTGCCCCTGTTTGCTACACCAGTTCTTTCCCCTGTTTGTTACACCTGTCCCTGGCGCTTTTGTCTGTGTATTTGCTTGAAATATATGTCATTTTCCTTGTTTGTTACACCTGCATATGCCTCTGTTGTCAGTGTAATTTTCTCTTGACCTCTTTGTGACTTCAGTTTGTTACATTAATCTTCTCTCTGTACCATAATTTTGTTTGCCTGGTTTTCTTAAGATGAGAAACAATTATGGGAGGCACTAGACGAAGAAATCCGTCCGGTGAAGAACCTAACAATTAGTGAGAAGAATAGATTCCCTTCTACATTCACAAGTCAGACTATTCTGAACTGGTTAATATCATTTGAAGTCTGGTCCTTGGGATGTATACTTTTTATCCTTGTTCCGTTCTTACCTAAGACTTCATTAGTCCATGCAGCTCTGAGGGGTTTATATATCTTCTTAGCACTTTGGAGAATCTTTTATTTAGTTTGTGGGACAAGTAACGGGCAGTTTTCGTGTGTGCATGTATCAGTTTATGGGACAAAGAAGGGACAAATTGTTTGTGTGCTTGTATCAATTTTTGGGACAAAGAAGGGACTAATTGTTTGTGTGCTTGTATCAGTTTATGGGACAAAGAAGGGACAAGTTGTTTGTGTGTTTGTATCAGTTTATGGGACAAATAAGGGACAAGTTGTTTGTGTGTTTGTATTAGTTTATGGGACAAATAAGGGACAAGTTGTTTGTGCGTTTGTATCAGTTTATGGGACAAATAAGGGACAAGTTGTTTGTGTGCTTGTATCAGTTTATGGGACAAATAAGAGACAAGTTTTTTGTGTGCTTGTATCAGTTTATGGGACAAATTGTTTGTGTGCTTGTATCAGTTTATGGGACAAATTGTTTGTGTGCTTGTATCAGTTTATGGGACAAATTGTTTGTGTGCTTGTATCAGTTTATGGGACAAATTGTTTGTGTGTTTGTATCAGTTTATGGGACAAATTGTTTGTGTGCTTGTATCAGTTTATGGGACATATAAGCGACAAATTGCTTGTATGCTTATATCAGTTTATGGGACAAATTGTCTGTTTGTTTGTATCAGTTTATGGGACAAATAAAAGACAATTGTTTGTGTGCTTGTATCAGTTTATAGGAAAAATTATTTGTGTTCTTATGTCATTTCATCGCTGGCTAATTGAACATTGATTTTGTCCGTATTTCTTTTCTGGAGAAGTAATCAGAGACTGAAATTAAGTTCACTGTGGTCTGTCTGACAAGGATCTAATGTATTGTATGACATTGGCATAACAGTTAACTTTGTCTGACAAAGATCTAATGTATTGTATGACATTGGCATAACAGTTAACTTTGTCTGACAAGGATCTAATGTATTGTATGACACTGGCATAACAGTTAACTTTGTTTGACAAGGATCTAATGTATTGTATGACATTAGCATAACAGTTAACTTTGTCTGACAAGGATCTAATGCATTGTATGACACTGATATTACAAAGTAAGGTTATAAGTTGGGAAATAATGAACTATCACATTCTTCGTGCCCAAATGTGACACTTGAATCTCCTGTCACAGTCCTCTGTTTAACAAAATGTGTTTCTGAGAGGGCGGGGTGGGACGTGATAGTATTTGTGACATGACATGTGGATCCAGTATTCTGACAGTTGTGAGATGACATGTAGATCCAGTATTCTGACAGTTGTGAGATGACATGTAGATCCAGTATTCTGACAGTTGTGACATGACATGTGGATCCAGTATTCTGACAGTTGTGACATGACATGTGGATCCAGTATTCTGACAGTTGTGAGATGACATGTGGATCCAGTATTCTGACAGTTGAAAGGTGAAATGTTGATCCAGTATTCTGACAGTTGTGAGATGAAATGTGGATCCAGTATTCTGACAGTTGTGAGATGACATGTGGATCCAGTATTCTGACAGTTGTGACATGACATGTGGATCCAGTATTCTGACAGTTGTGAGATGGCATGTGGATCCAGTATTCTGACAGTTGAAAGGTGAAATGTTGATCCAGTATTCTGACAGTTGTGAGATGAAATGTGGATCCAGTATTCTGACAGTTGAGAGATGAGATATGGATCCAGTATTCTGACACTTGTGAGATGACATGTGGATCTAGTATTCTGACAGTTGTGAGATGACATGTGGATCCAGTATTCTGACAGTTGTGAGATGGCATGTGGATCCAGTATTCTGACAGTTGTGAGATGACATGTGGATCCAGTATTCTAACAGTTGTGAGATGATACGTGGATCCAATATTCTGACACTTGTGAGATGACATGTTGATCCAGTATTCTGCCAGTTGTAAGATGACATGTTGATTTAGTATTGTGGCAGTTGTGAGATGACATGTTGATCCAGTATTACACAAGTTCTGAGATGACACGTTGATTCAGTATTGTGGCAGTTGTGAGATGACATGTTGATTCAGTATTCTGCAGTTGTGAGATAATATGATTCAGTGTTGTGCTAGTTGTGAGATGGCATGTTGGTACAGTATTCTGCCACTTGTGAGAGGACATGACGATCTCATATTCAGTCAGTTGTGAGATGACATGTTGATGCAGTATTCTTGTAGTTGTGAGATGACATATTGATTCAGTAGTCTGGCAGTTGTGTGATGACATGTTGGTTATTAGCAGACATGCAGATGAAACCACTGACAACAATTATTGAGGAAAGACGCTGGCGTTGGTTGGGACATGTGGTCCGAATGACTGACATCTCACTACCAAAAATAGCACTAAGATGGACACCACAGGGGAACAGAAGTAAAGGTAGACCAAAAGAGACATGGAGAAGAACAACAGAAAGGATGTTGAGCAATATAGGGCTCACCTGGGCAAGAGCAGAAAAAAAGGCGAAGGACAGGCATTTGTGGAAAACCCTTGCGGAAGCCCCATGTGCCCTGGGCACTTAAGGTTCAGAGAGAGAGAGAGAGAGATGTTGGTCTTATTTTCTACCAGTTGTGATAAGATATATTGATCCACTATTCTGGTAGTTGTGAGATTACATGTTGATCCGGTGTTCTGGCAGTTGTGAGATGACATGGTGATCCAGCATTCTGCCAGTTGTGAGATGGCATATTGAATCAGTAGTCTGGCAGTTGTGTGATGACATGTTGGTCTTATTTTCTACCAGTTGTGATAATATATATTGATCCAGTATTCTGGTAGTTGTGAGATTACATGTTGATCCGGTGTTCTGGCAGTTGTGAGATTACAAGTTGATCCGGTGTTCTGGCAGTTGTGAGATTACAAGTTGATCCGGTGTTCTGGCAGTTGTGAGATGACATGTTTATCCAGTTTTCTGAGGGGTCCAGCTTTCTGTCACTCAGGTTCACTACTCAGAAAGTGTCCTTAGGAAGGCACTCAGTCACATCCAACTAGTGAGCCGCAAAGAAGACATTCAGTCACATCCAACTAGTGAGCCGCAAGGAAGACATTCAGTCACATCCAACTAGTGAGCCGCAAGGAAGACATTCAGTCACATCCAACTAGTGAGCCACAAGGAAGGCATTCAGTCACATCCAACTAGTGAGCCGCAAACTAGCATCCAGGAAAAAACCTGTTAACCCATCTGGTAGAGTTAAATTATAACTTCTTTTTCAGCCACATGGTCACATGATTAAGAAAATTCCTTATCGTCATCTGCCATTAATCCAACTCGACTCCGACACTCGCGGCATTTTCTCTGATCCACCCTTGTTAGCATCCAAACGGGAACCTAACCTTAAGGACATATTCGTCCACAGCCACTTGAAGCAGAGCCTTACATATGTTGGCACTAGAAAATGTAACTGCCCCCGCTGCGTTACCTGCCCTGTAATCTGGGAAACGAAAACAATCATCACCTTTCCTAAAACTATCCTCACTCTTCATGAGGGATTCACATGCGAGTCCCGCAGTGTGATATATGTCATCGTATGCAAAAGATGCAGAATAACTTATATTGGTAAAACTGGCCTCAGATTAGGGGACCGCATGCAGAAAAATCTGTACGATATCACCCAGCATGCTTCGAAACCAGTCCCGAATCATTTCAATGGCCCCAATCCCAGAGGCAACTCTGACTTTCTGGTAACATACATCAAACTAGGTCAAGCAGATGACACAAAAACGCGTAGTGCTTGAGAACGGCTGTATTCAGGAATATCGGACTCTGTAACCACATGGTTTGAACTCGTTATTCATCTACACCTAGCATTCTCCTCTTCGGCAATCATAATCCCTCCCTACTAAGTTCCATTTCTTTCTCACTTGTTACACAGTTCAGAACCTCCTCACATCATCACATTACAACCTCTCTACATCTACTATAATCACATATTTCACATTCTCCCGGCTAGATTGCCATTGCATCACTTTCTATCCTTTCCACGGTTTCCCACCCCCACCCTCAGTTACGACCCACCTATCACACATCCCAAGTCTCCATTTAAATACTCTCTACACTCCACCATGCGCATTTCTCACACACAGCGTAGGACAATCCACATCTTCTTACAAGTTATAGCTAAGCGCTCTATTCATTTTACTTTTTTTAACATAGCATTCATGTGAACCTATACTTTATCTCTTCTCACCATTTCTTCGTCCTGTGTGCTTTTGTATGACTAAGGCTCACGCTGAAACGTCACAACTTTGTACTCGTTAAGCAATAAAGATGTTCCTACTTTTTTCCCTAGTTTATACATTTTGTCACCTAGGCTTGTTTTTTTAAGCAGGTGAAGTGTGAAACCTGTGGAAACTGATCAGCGAATGAAAGTTGAGTACCGTGACACAGGTCTGTCACTGCATTAAGTTTATGAGTGACGTAGGAGGTTTGAAGTTCTGTGATGCATGTCTGTCACTGTATTAAGTTTATGAGTGGCGTAGGAGGTTTGAAGTTCTGTGATGCATGTCTGTCACTGTATTAAGTTTATGAGTGGCGTAGGAGGTTTGAAGTTCTGTGATGCATGTCTGTCACTGTATTAAGTTTATGAGTGGCGTAAGAGGTTTTAAGTTCTGTGACTCATATCTGTCACTGTATTAAGTTTATGAGTGGCGTAGGAGGCTTGAAGTTCTGTACCTGACTCTCCTCATCCAGGTAAGACACTAGGACGGTGAGTTGAACACGCTGTGATAGAAAGTCTTTGAGTGACGGTGAATGAAATACCGTCACATCTGAACATCACTCAACTTTCAGCACACAAAATGTGCTTAAAAGCTCGGATGAAAGAACGCTGTTTGATGTTCATGTATGTCTGTCCAGCAGCGGCCATCTTTACACTGTAACTGTGACGTCATGGACCCCGCTGTTATCTGCAAGACTTTCTTTACATCTTTGGTAATGACGCTGTCAATTTACTCGGCCATGGGGCGGGGCTTTGACTGTCTATCATAATTTTAAACTTATTCCCCCCCCCCCCCCACCCCACGTGTAGTGGTTGTTTTATTATGTCACTTAGATCACTCAACTTTGCTGCAACAAACATTCGTTACAATACATACTTACGTCTTCAAATTTTGACGTATTTGATGTGCACATTATCTGTGGCACATGCTGTCATAAGATGTTGTTTAGATTTGTTTTATATGTGTTTCATATGTGTTTTATATGTGTTTCATATGTGTTTTCGCCTCCAACGTTTTATTTTACTGAGCAGCAAATCTTAAATAAAAAAATAATTTTTTAGTGTAAATTTAGGCAGACATAACAAGCAGATGCATAATAAATAGAAGGCCAGTCGAAGAGATAGGCAAACACATAGAGAGATACACAGAAAATTAGACAGACAGACATATAGAGAGATACAAAGACAACTAGAGAGACAGACAGACAAATAGAGAGATACACAGACAATTAGACAGACAGACAGACAAATAGAGAGATACACAGACAATTAGAGAAACAGACAGACAGATAGAGAGATACACAGACAACTAGAGAGGCAGACAGACAAATATAGGGATACACAGACAATTAGAGAGACAACAAAATAGAGAGATACACAGACAACTAGTGAGGCAGATAGACAAATAGAGAGATACACAGACAATTAGAGAGACAACAAGATAGAGAGATAAACAGACAACTAGAGAGGCAGACAGACAAATATAGGGATACACAGACAATTAGAGAGACAACAAAATAGAGAGATACACAGACAACTAGTGAGGCAGATAGACAAATAGAGAGATAAACAGACAATTAGAGAGACAGACAGACAAATAGAGAGAGAGACAGACAAATAGAGAGACAGACAGGCAGACAGATCAGAGAAAGGCCTGGATAGATAAAAACGAATAGTGAATGGAACAGACCAAATAATCACGTAGGGAATACATAATATCAGGTTTCTTTAAATGTTTCTATTTCCCTAGAAAGTTCTTTATTTCTCTAGCAAGTTCTATTTCTATAGAAAGTTCTACTTCTTTTCAGAACAGGAACCTATAAGCTGAGAATGGAGCCACAAAACTGACTAGTATTCTAGTATGTAAGAAAGACATTTATCTGTTTGCTAACATTCGCTGGTTTGTTTGAGACACCGTCATCACTGACACAGAAACTGTGCTCAGTCTTAGCAGAAGCTGATCAGTGCTATCCTAGCAGCCCTAACAAAAGCGACTTTTTGGTAGATGTTTGCTGAGATGTAGCGACTGTTGGTGCCGGCTGGAATAAGCCAAATAAGAACGGAATTGGAGTGGGACTTGTTTGTGTGGATTGTGTTGTTGTTTCCTGAGACGTAGCAACTGTAGGAGCAGGTTGGAATAAACCAAATAAAAATGGAATTGGAGTAGGGCTTGCTTGTGTGGATTGTGTTGTTGTTTCTTGAGATGTAGCAACTGTGGACTGAGTTTGGAATGAGCCAAATGAAGACGTTATTGGAGTGGGAGTTGGTTGTGTTGATTGTGTGGATGTTTGCTGTGTTGAAACGACTGTAGGAGCAGGTTGGAATAAACCAAATAAGAACGGAATTGGAGTGGGACTTGTTTGTGTGGATTGAGTTGTTGTTTCTTGAGATGTAGCAACTGTAGGAGCAGGTTGGAATAAACCAAATAAAAACGGAATTGGAGTAGGGCTTGCTTGTGTGGTTGTTTCTTGAGATGTAGCGACTGAGGACTGAGCTTGGAATGTGCCAAATGAAGACGTTATTGGAGTGGGAGTTGGTTGTGTTGATTGTGTGGATGTTTGCTGTGTTGAAACAACTGTAGGAGCAGGTTGGAATAAACCAAATAAGAACGGAATTGGAGTGGGACTTGTTTGTGTGGATTGTGTTGTTGTTTCTTGAGACGTAGCAACTGTAGGAGCAGGTTGGAATAAACCAAATAAAAACGGAATTGGAGTGGGACTTGTTTGTGTGGATTGTGTTGTTGTTTCTTGAGATGTAGCAACTGTAGGAGCAGGTTGGAATAAACCAAATAAAAACGGAATTGGAGTGGGACTTGTTTGTGTGTATTGTGTTGTTGTTTCTTGAGATGTAGCATCTGTAGGAGCAGGTTGGAATAAACCAAATAAAAACGGAATTGGAGTGGTACTTGTTTGTGTGGATTGTGTTGTTGTTTCTTGAGATGTAGCAACTGTAGGAGCAGGTTGGAATAAACCAAATAAAAACGGAATTGGAGTGGGACTTGTTTGTGTGGATTGTGTTGTTGTTTCTTGAGATGTAGCGACTGTGGACTGAACTTGGAATGAGCCAAATGAAGACGGTATTGGAGTGGGAATTGTTTGTGATGATTGTGTGGATGTTTGCTGTGTTGAAACGACTGTAGGAGCAGGTTGGAATAAACCAAATAAAAACGGAATTGGAGTGGGACTTGTTTGTGTGGATTGTGTTGTTGTTTCTTGAGATGTAGCAACTGTAGGAGCAGGTTGGAATAAACCAAATAAAAACGGAATTGGAGTGGGACTTGTTTGTGTGGATTGTGTTGTTGTTTCTTGAGATGTAGCGACTGTGGACTGAACTTGGAATGAGCCAAATGAAGACGGTATTGGAGTGGGAATTGTTTGTGTGGATTGTGTGGATGTTTGCTGTGTTGAAACGACTGTAGGAGCAGGTTGGAATAAACCAAATAAAAACGGAATTGGAGTGGTACTTGTTTGTGTGGATTGTGTTGTTGTTTCTTGAGATGTAGCAACTGTAGGAGCAGGTTGGAATAAACCAAATAAAAACGGAATTGGAGTGGGACTTGTTTGTGTGGATTGTGTTGTTGTTTCTTGAGATGTAGCATCTGTAGGAGCAGGTTGGAATAAACCAAATAAAAACGGAATTGGAGTGGGACTTGTTTGTGTGGATTGTGTTGTTGTTTCTTGAGATGTAGCGACTGTGGACTGAGCTTGGAATGAGCCAAATGAAGACGGTATTGGAGTGGTACTTGTTTGTGTGGATTGTGTGGATGTTTGCTGTGTTGAAACGACTGTAGGAGCAGGTTGGAATAAACCAAATAAAAACGGAATTGGAGTGGGACTTGTTTGTGTGGATTGTGTTGTTGTTTCTTGAGATGTAGCGACTGTGGACTGAGCTTGGAATGTGCCAAATGAAGACGGTATTGGAGTGGTACTTGTTTGTGTTGATTGTGTGGATGTTTGCTGTGTTGAAACGGCTGTAGGAGCAGGTTGGAATAAACCAAATAAAAACGGAATTGGAGTGGTACTTGTTTGTGTGGATTGTGTTGTGTTTCTTGAGACGTAGCACCTGTAATTGCAGGTTGGAATAAACCAAATAAAAATGGTATTGGAGTGATACTTGTGTGTGTGGATTGTGTTGTTGTTTCTTGAGACGTAGCAACTGTAGGAGCAGGTTGGAATAAACCAAATAAAAACGGAATTGGAGTGGGACTTGTTTGTGTGGATTGTGTTGTTGTTTCTTGAGATGTAGCGACTGTGGACTGAACTTGGAATGAGCCAAATGAAGACGGTATTGGAGTGGGAATTGTTTGTGATGATTGTGTGGATGTTTGCTGTGTTGAAACGACTGTAGGAGCAGGTTGGAATAAACCAAATAAAAACGGAATTGGAGTGGTACTTGTTTGTGTGGATTGTGTTGTTGTTTCTTGAGATGTAGCATCTGTAGGAGCAGGTTGGAATAAACCAAATAAAAACGGAATTGGAGTGGGACTTGTTTGTGTGGATTGTGTTGTTGTTTCTTGAGATGTAGCGACTGTGGACTGAGCTTGGAATGTGCCAAATGAAGACGGTATTGGAGTGGTACTTGTTTGTGTGGATTGTGTGGATGTTTGCTGTGTTGAAACGACTGTAGGAGCAGGTTGGAATAAACCAAATAAGAACGGAATTGGAGTGGGACTTGTTTGTGTGGATTGTGTTGTTGTTTCTTGAGATGTAGCGACTGTGGACTGAGCTTGGAATGTGCCAAATGAAGACGGTATTGGAGTGGTACTTGTTTGTGTTGATTGTGTGGATGTTTGCTGTGTTGAAACGGCTGTAGGAGCAGGTTGGAATAAACCAAATAAGAACGGAATTGGAGTGGTACTTGTTTGTGGATTGTGTGTTGTTTCTTGAGACGTAGCACCTGTAATTGCAGGTTGGAATAAACCAAATAAAAATGGTATTGGAGTGATACTTGTGTGTGTGGATTGTGTTGTTGTTTCTTGAGACGTAGCAACTGTAGGAGCAGGTTGGAATAAACCAAATAAAAACGGAATTGGAGTGGGACTTGTTTGTGTGTATTGTGTTGTTGTTTCTTGAGATGTAGCGACTGTGGACTGAGATTGGAATGTGCCAAATGAAGACGGTATTGGAGTGGTACTTGTTTGTGTTGATTGTGTGGATGTTTGCTGTGTTGAAACAACTGTAGGTGCAGGCTGGAATAAACCAAATAAAAACGGAATTGAAGTGGTACTTGTTTGTGTGGACTGTGTGGTTGTTTCCTGAGATATAGCCACTATAGGTGCAGGTTGGAATAAACCAAATAAAAACGGAACTGGAGTGGGACTTGTTTGTGTGGACTGTGTTGTTGTTTCTTGAGATGTAGCGACTGTGGACTGAGCTTGGAATGAGCCAAATGAAGACGGTATTGGAGTGGTACTTGTTTGTGTGGATTGTGTGGATGTTTGCTGTGTTGAAACGACTGTAGGAGCAGGTTGGAATAAACCAAATAAGAACGGAATTGGAGTGGGACTTGTTTGTGTGGATTGTGTTGTTGTTTCTTGAGATGTAGCGACTGTGGACTGAGCTTGGAATGTGCCAAATGAAGACGGTATTGGAGTGGTACTTGTTTGTGTTGATTGTGTGGATGTTTGCTGTGTTGAAACGGCTGTAGGAGCAGGTTGGAATAAACCAAATAAGAACGGAATTGGAGTGGTACTTGTTTGTGTGGATTGTGTTGTTGTTTCTTGAGACGTAGCACCTGTAATTGCAGGTTGGAATAAACCAAATAAAAATGGTATTGGAGTGATACTTGTGTGTGTGGATTGTGTTGTTGTTTCTTGAGACGTAGCAACTGTAGGAGCAGGTTGGAATAAACCAAATAAAAACGGAATTGGAGTGGGACTTGTTTGTGTGTATTGTGTTGTTGTTTCTTGAGATGTAGCGACTGTGGACTGAGATTGGAATGTGCCAAATGAAGACGGTATTGGAGTGGTACTTGTTTGTGTTGATTGTGTGGATGTTTGCTGTGTTGAAACAACTGTAGGAGCAGGTTGGAATAAACCAAATAAAAACGGAATTGAAGTGGTACTTGTTTGTGTGGACTGTGTGGTTGTTTCCTGAGATATAGCCACTATAGGTGCAGGTTGGAATAAACCAAATAAAAACGGAACTGGAGTGGGACTTGTTTGTGTGGACTGTGTGGTATTCTGTGGCGATGTTGTGCTTGTTGTAGCTGGAGCAGTGATTTCTGTGTGAGATTGTGGGGTAGACACCGCAGGTGGAAGAGCAATGGCACACCTGACAGGACAGTAAACTGATCTACAGAGTGCTGTCTTCCAATCACATATAAAATTTAAAAAGAGTGGAAGTGACCAAGAACAATCCTTGTAATGTCTGTCACACTCGGCCTGGCAAGAACTTTGACACTCGCACTCTTTCTCACACTTTGGTCTGCAGAAACCTGAAACATAGAAGAGAAAAAGCAAACTTGACGTTAACTTGTTCAGAGAAATATTTCTGTATATGGTGTCATTTACTATGTGCCTCTAGTCTGTACCAGCAACTACAAATGTCAAAGCAGAAAAAATGTTTGAAATCAAAACCGTGAAAACAATACACAGAAAAGAACTGATCTAGTATTAAAGCATGTAAGCCTGTGCAAATTAATATAACTGTTGATAATTTAGTGAAAACGTATATAACAGGTGATAAATGCGTGAAGAGTTATATAACAGTTGAAAAATGCTTGAAAACATATATAACAACTGATATATGTGTGGAAAGTTATGTAAAAGTTGATAAACGTGTGAATATTTATATAACAGTTGACAAATGTGTGAAGACTTACATAATAGTTGACAAATGTTTGAAAACATATATAATAGTTGGTATATATGTGAAATGGTATAAACCCTGATATGTATGTGAAAACGTTTATAAAAACTGATAAAAAAGATAATATAAAAGCTTAAAATGTGGCATAAAATTATTATATAGGGCGATACCCTTTACCAATGAACTATCACTAATGCACTATCACTAATGTACAATCACCAGTGTACTACCACCAATGCAGTGTTACTAATGTACTACCAACAATGAACTATCACTAATATAATATCACAATTGTAATATCACTAATGTACTAGTACCAATGTTGCAAAATAGGACTTGAAATTAAGAAGGAAAATAAAAAAATAATGAAACTTTCAATTAATCAAATAGGAAAAATATACGTTGACAGCTGTTGAAGAAGTCAGCCAATTTGCATACCTTGGCAGCTACATAGACCAGGATGGTGACACCAGAAAGGAAGTTAGATTTAGAAATGCAAAATCAACATTGACCTTCAAGAATCTTGAGATCATATGGCATTCAAAAGTTATAAGCACAAAAACCAAGTTAAGACTATTCAATTGAAGCGAACTACTTTGCGAGCCCTATGTGACGTTTAACGACACGGGAAGGATATAAGATATAAGAATATTTTCTCTACATGTTTAAGTGCATATTCTTCGCTACACAAAAGTTCTTTTCATTAAAAATGTCACTGTTTCCGATTGGATAACATGTCTATTATGGCTGGGATTTGTGACAAACACACTCGAAGATCATCCTCCACGTTCATTCTTGAACGCTATTTGGTTTTCATGGCAGTCGATGGAGAAAATGAAACTTCGCATAAATAAGTCGTTGAAAAAGGAAGAAGAACTTTCATCGCCAGGGCTGACAACAACGGATATTCCAGCGAAGCAGTGCACCAAAAGGAAGAGAAATCAACAGCGGGGTCGTTAAACATGATTTGTAATGTGCGATCCCTAGACAATTCCGCTAATTCTTCTCTTCCACGACCAGTTAATTCAGAGAATGCACACAAAAAATGATTACGAATCCAATCGTACGCTTTAATGTCTTCGGGTGTGAAGTATTTGTCAAAACAATCAGCAAGAGATGTCAGATGCCCTTTTATTACACCAGTGACCCCTTCCAGAATCTCGTCATTAACTTCATTCTTATATATTCTTATATTCTTCCAGTGCCGTTAAACGTCATATAGGGCTCGCAAGGCAGTTCGCCAATTTTTCCTGTTTTCAGCAAGCTTTTCAACCTCATCAAAGGATTTTATGCCTATTAATTTGCTCTCTCTTATCAATGTCCTCTTTAGAGTTTCACGCGGTCTGCCTCTTTTTCTTTGGCTTGTTGTATTCCACTTGATAGCTTGTTTTGGGATTCACTGACCGTTTCTTTTCATCACGTGACCAACATATGTCCATCTCTTTTTCCTGATCACCCATGAGACTGATTGTTGTTCAGTCATCTGTCTTATCTCTGTATTGTTCTTGAATTCATTCCACTTGATGTCAAGTATTTTCCTCAGGCATTTGTTTTCAAAAGAGTCTAATTTTATGTTTTATTTTTTGTGGTTTTTTTTCCAGCTTTCACATGCATAAATGAGGGTGGATATTACACTTCAATTGAATAGTCTTAACTTGGTTTTTGTGCTTATAACTTTTGAATGCCATGTGTTTTCAAGATTCTTGAAGATTGATGCTTATTTTGCAATTCTAATTCTAACTTCCTTTCTGGTGTCACCATCCTGCTCTATGTAGCTGCCAAGGTATGCAAACTGATTGACGTCTTCAACATCTGTCACTTCTATGTGAATTTTTCCATTTTGATTAATGAGAACTTTCATTATTTTTGTTTTGTCCTATTTCCAAGTCCTATTTTGCTAGCCAGTGAAGACAGGCTATCTGTTTTTTCTTACATGGAATTCACATTATTACTGATAAGAGTTATGTCATCAGCAAAATCGAGATCTTCTAGTTGGGTCTCATGTACCCAGTCAATACCTATGTTACCTGTGCAGCATTTTTTCATTATGAAGTCTATTGTAATTTAAAAAGCAAAGAAGACTGTATACATCCTTGTTTCAAGCCTGTTTCAATCTGGAACCATTCACTCATCCCTTCTTCTGTCTTGACTGCACAAACATATCCATTGTATAAGTCCTTAATGATGTTGACAATTTTAGATGGTATTTCATATAAACTTAAATTTCTCCACAATGGATCTCTGTGTATGCTATCAAATGCCTTTTTAAAATCTATGAAGTTCAGTATTAATGGCTTCTGCTTTCAATATGTTCTTCAAGTATTATTATTCTTAGAGTAAAGATCTGGTTGAGACAGCTTCTTCTCTTTCGAAATCCTGCTTGTTCTTCTCTCATTGCGGTATCCACTATATCTTTAAGTCTATTCAAAATGATCTTGCAAAATACTTTTGACACAACTGATATTAAGGTTACTCCTCTCCAGTTGTTACAGTGACTAAGGTTGCCTTTTTTTGGTATATTAATAATGATTCCACTTTAACACCCTACTAAACAGAACACAAGCAGCACAAACAATAGACATACCTGAAGCAAAAACGGAACTAAACATCAATACAGGACCAATAACAATAAATGAAGTAAAGGAGGCGATAAAGAAGCTAAAATCAGACAGGGCACCAGGTGAAGATGAAGTGACTGCTGAGATGTTGAAAGCAGAAGAAACAGAAACACCAAAACAACTTTGCCGGATATTACAACAAATTTGGGATCTAGAAAAAAGCCCCAGAGGAGTGGAAAACTGGGCTTATAGTAAAACTACCAAAGAAGGGTGACCTCAGAGATTGCGGGAACTGGAGAGGCATTACCCTACTGCCACTCACCAGTAAAGTATTTTGCAGAATAATCATCAACAGAATTGTACCAACACTTGAAGAAAAACTTCGGAAAGAGCAGGCAGGATTTGGAAAGGAAGATCATGCATAGACCACATATTTGTACTTAGACAAATATTAGAACAGGCAAATGACTGGCATAGCACAATATATGCATTATTCATAGATTTTGAGAAAGCCTTTGACAGTGTCAACAGAGATGCACTGTGGAAAATCCTAAGATGGCATGGCCTCCCCCATAAAATAGTTAATGTAATCAATTAAAAGGAGGACATCTATTGCTCTTCAGAAAGTAAAACAAATAAAGAATCTGTGGAGAGGAGCAGACAGAACCACAAAAATAAGATTTTTAAGGGCATGCATCTTTCCTATCGCAACATATGCCTGTGAGACCTGGACACTTAACAAAACAGCTGAGAAGCACATAAATGCCTTTGAATGTAAATGCTATAGAAGAGTTCTCCAAATATCGTGGACACAAAAAAGAACAAATATATCTATACTACAAGAGCTTAATATTGAAGAAGGCTGGCTAGTAAAGAGGATTAAAGAGAGAAAACTTAAATATTTTGGCCACATTAAACGTCATGATAATTTAGAGAAGACCGTATTGGAAGGATACATAATGGGAAAAAGAAAAAGAGGAAGACCGAAACGAAGATGGCTGCAAGACATCGTTGATGATCTGGAAATGGATGCAGCAGCAGCAGGCCATCTTGCTCACAACCGAGAGGCCTACAGGAGTGCTGTTTGGGAGGCAAAGTTATGCAAGGGACATGCAAAGGAATGAATGAATGAATCAATCAAAGCCCTATACGAGGGTTTTCAGTGCAAAGTTATCTGTGGAGAACATACCTCCAGCAGCTTTAGGGTACAAACAGGAGTGAAACAGGGATGTATACTATCACCAACATTATTTATCTTGGCAGTAGACTGGTTAATGAAGGAGGCAACATCAGACAGACGCAGAGGATTACAATGGACCCTTGACACAGTGCTGGAGGACCTTGACTTTGCGGACGACATTTGTCTATTATCAAGCAGTCACAAAGATATGCAAGATAAAATAAACAAGCTAACTCAGAATGCAAACAACACAGGACTAAAGATCAACGTAGGAAAGACAAAGTTAATGAAGCAAAATGTGAACAACAGAAATGTACTCAGAGTAGATAACAAGTTAGTGGAGGAGGTCAACGAATTTGTATACCTTGGCAGCAGAGTAGTAGAAAATGGAGACAGAACAGAGGACATCAACAGCAGACTTACTAGAGCAAACCAGGCTTTTGCAATGCTGCAGACTATATGGAAATAAAAAAAACTAAGCATAAATATGAAAATCAGGATATTTAAGAGTAATGTTTTAAGTGTACTACTCTATGGGAGTGAATGCTGGAAAATCACCAAAACCATAGAAAACAAGTTTAATTCTTTCCAGACTAAATGTTTACGAACAATTAGAAAAAATATTTTGGCCAAACACCATAAGAAATAATATCTTATTGGCAGAAATGCAGATGAAGCCACTGATAACAATTATTGAGGAAAGACGCTGGCGATGGTTGGGACATGTGGTCCGAATGACTGACAACTCACTACCAAAAATAGCACTAAGATGGACACCACAGGGGAGCAGAAGTATGTGTAGACCAAAAGAGACATGGAGAAGAACAACAGAAAGGATGTTGAGCAATAGAGGGCTCACTTGGGCAAGAGCAGAAAAAAAAGGCGAAGGACAGGCATTTGTGGAAAACCCTTGCGGAAGCCCCATGTGCCCTGGGCACTTAAGGTTCAGAGATAGATAGAGAGAGAGAGAGAGAGAGAGAGAATAATGATTCCTTTTTTCCATTTAGAAAGGACCTTTTGTTATTTCCAAATCTTAGTAAACATTCTCTGTAGTTGTCTCATGTTGTCACTATTGATAGCTTTTAATATTTCAGCTGTTATTTCATCTTCATCTGTAGCTTTGTTGTTACCCATTAAATTCACTGCTGTTCCAATTTCATGCAATGTAATTTCATCTAGGCTGACATTTAGTTGTGGGGCTGGTAGGTCGGTTTCGAGGATTAACAATTCTTTTGGGTGTGGTCGATTAAGTATTTCTTGGAAGTGTTCAGCCCATCTTTGCTTTTGGTCTTTACTTGATGTTAATAGGGTGTCAGTTTTGCTAAGGATTGGTCTTTTTTTAGATGTAATAGTACCTGTTAGCCTCTTTTGTATGTTATATAAAGTTTTGCTGTCTCCTGTTTTTGCTGCTTTCTCTGCCTCTTTCGCCATATTGTTTTATGTATTATCTTTTATTCCTTCTAGCTGAACTTTTTTACTTTCTATTTCTTTGTATGTTGCTTTCGCCAGATCTTTTCCAAGATTTGTCTTTACATTCAACATGTCTAATTTGACTGATCGTCTTTCATGTATGTACTTCCATGTGTTTTCTTATATCCATGCTTTTCTATTTGTTTTTTTTTTCAGCCCCGCGCTTGCTTTTGCTGGTGTGATTATGGTTGTGCTATAAGAATTCCATAATTGGGATTCCATATTTGTGATTCTCTAAATGTTTCCTCTCATCACAGTGGTTCTCAACCCATGGGCACGGCCCAAAGGTGGGCCGTGACAGGAAGTATTGTGAGCCACTTGAAGAGAGCAGAAGTGAAATATAATTCTCGGCAATTGTGTTTTCGTTTAAAAATCATATTTCGTTGGTTTGAGAGCCGCTATTTGGTCTTGGTGCTGTGTGTAATTCGTACTGGATTAATCAACGGATTCCAATCACCCACGTAGTGATCATGGAGCCTTTTCGGATGTCATATTTTTATTGTTTAAACGTTAAAACTTTAGGCACTAAAATGGATCGATTTGTGAAACGTACGCCTTCGACTTCGCGGAAACAAAAATCATAATAGTGGCAGCGAACGTGACTGTGATCGAGACGACGTTAACGTTGATACTTGTAATAAAACTAAATACACTCGAAAATATGATGTGGAGTATATTAAGTACGGTTTCGTTCCATCAACAAATATTACAAATGACCAAAATCTGCCACAGAGTGTTATTTGTTTGCAAATCCTCTCTAATGAGGCAATGAAGCTGACGAAATTGCGTCGTCATCTAACTACAAGGCATCCAGATCTACAGAATAAAACCAAAGAATGTTTCGAACGTAAAGCCGAGGAATATAATAAATAGAAGACAGTGTTAAAAACGAGAACCACTCTCTACGAAAAAGCTCTTAAAGCATCGTACCTGATTGCTCAGAGAAACGGAAAATGAAAGAAATCGCAAACGACTGGAGACGATCTTATTCATGCCAGCCGCTGTTGAGATTTGTGACGTATTTTTCGGTTCAGGATACGCTACAAAACTGAGAAGCAGGTCTCATCTCGAACGATACTGTCCGCAGAAGAATATCTGAAATGCCCGAAGACATTGTGGCGCAGCTAACTGAACAATTACAATCTACTAAGCTTGTTATTCAGTTAGATGAGTCAACTGACATCGCTGGCGAGTCACAGCTGCATGCTTATTTTTGCTATTGTTGGCAAAATAGTATGCAAGAGGAATTTCTTTTTTGCAAGTCAATGCCAGCGAGAATGACGGTCGATGAAATATTTCGTGTTTTAAAGGATTTTTCACAACCTTTGGACTGCAAATGACTGGCCGCAACAGTGGTGTTGTAACTGGCATAAAGCAAGTGTCACCCGAGATTGTAAGCACCCACTGCATGATCTATCATGAGGCACTCGCTTCAAAGAAGTTGAATGAAACTCTGGGATCTGTACTCGAAGATTTAACTCGGATTGTAAACTTCATAAAAACTAGAACAGTGAACAGTCGATTATTTGCTCAACTTTGTTTTGAGTCAGATGCAGAACACAAGCATCTCCTATTGCACTCGGCTGTGCGTTGGCTGTCCAGAGGAAAAGTTCTTGCAAGGGTGTTTGAGCTTCGTTTAGAATTGCTGAAGTTTTTGACAGAACACAATCTCGACCTGGCAGGTAAGGTCGCTGATACTGAGTGGCTTGCCTTGCTGACATTTTTAGCATTTTGAACAGTTTGAACATTTCACTGCAGGGTAAAGATGCCAGTATACTCAAGTCATACGGCAAGGTTGCAGCCTTTAAGAAGAACTACGACTCACTCTGGCGCACGCCACTCGAGAACAAATCACAAGCCATGTTTCACTTGCTCTGTGAATTTATAGAGAGTAATGAAGGCAGAGAGGATGGGAAACACCAGGAGGGGGTAGGTATAATTATGTCAAATGTAGCAGCAAAGAGCCTTGTAGAATGGGAACCAGTGAACAGTCATATAATAAGAGCACAATATAACCTAAGACACGGAAGAATGACAATAAAACAGTGTTATGCACTCACGAACGATGCAGACGATGATGTGAAAGACGACTTCTATCACCAACTACAACAAATCATCAACAAAATCCCTAAACACGACATCCTAATTGCTATGGGGGACTTCAATGCTAAGGTAGGGAAAGATAACACCGACGTTGAAAAAAGTAATGGGGAAAGAAGGAACTGACATGGTTAATCAGAACGGAGAAAGATTAATTGAAATATGTCTAACAGAGGGCATGGTCATTGGAGGCACAATATTTCCACACATATAGATACATAAAACAACGAGGATATCTCCAAATGGTAGAACTAGAAACCAGATAGATCATATTTGTATTAGAAAGCAATACAGGACATCTCTCATAGATGTAAGGGCATATAGTGGTGCAGATGTCAACAGTGATCACAACCTGTGCATAGGAAAAATAAAACTAAAACTGAAGAGCCAATACAAGAAATCAATACACAGAAAGATAAACAGCCACAGCCTGCAAGAAGAGAATACTAACAGTAATTTCATCCAGGAAACTTGCCAATCATTCCATAAAAAAGCTATGAACTGGAACACAACAGGCCGAAGGAAAAGAGGTCAGCCACGTGAAACTCTCAAGGGAACATTTTTAAGAGATGCCAAATTAGTAGGCATAAAATCCTTTGATGAGGTTGAAAATCTCGCCGAGGACAGGAAAACTTGGCAAACTAGCTTGTGAGCCCTATGTGACGCTTAACAGTACGGGAAGGACACAAGATGTAAGACTACTACCAATGTGCTATTACCACCAGTGTACTATCAATGTTTCAGATTACACAGTTCCTATCATATACTTAGGAAAAAAAGTAAGGATGCAGCACTATAAATAGCACTGTGCACGTGTTCTTGGGTGAGCTATAAGAAGAAAAATAAATGCTGGCACACAGTTGTGTGTGTGTGGGTGTGGGTGTTGTTCACTTACCCGTGCAGTTACAAGTGGATCGCAATATTCATGGGGAGATAATCAAAGCTCAAGAGAAATCACTTCCAAGACATATCGGGGAGAACAGAGCAGTATAACAAGGTAGTTCTAGCCACAACCATCTAGAAACCTAACCAGAGAGGGAGAGAGAGGAGGGGAGAGAGAGGGAGAGAGAGGAGGGGAGAGAGAGGGAGAGAAAGAGGGGGGGAGAGAGGGAGGGAGAGAAAGAGGGAGGGAGAGGTAGAGAGAGAGAGAGGGAGAGAGAGGTAGAGAGAGAATACTAAATTCCAAAACAAACATATTTTTGTCAGTGCCACGATTGTGCCAACAACAGCGAGCACTAGCTACAGGGATGTTAGATGCTGGATCAGCGGTGTCAGCTGTATCTCAATAACAATAACAATAACAATAACAGAAGTATCTCAACACTTTATTGTTCACAGAAACACTATATCAGTTGTCTCTCAACACTTTAATGTTCACAGGAACACTATATCAGCTGTATCCAAATACTTCAAAGTTCACAGGAACACTATATCAGCAGTATCTCAACACCTTTATTCAGAGGAGCACAATATCAGCTGTAAATAAAAACACTTCAAAATTCACAGGAACACTATATCAGAAGCATCTAAAAACTTCAATGTTCAGAGGAACACTATATCAGTAGTATGTCAACACTTCAATGTTCACAGAAACACTAGATCAGTAGTATCTCAACATTGTTCACATGAGCACTATATCAGAAGCATCTCAACAATGTTCACAGAAAACTATATCAGCATTGTCTCAATAATGTAGACAAGAACACACACTCTCTCTCTCTCTCTCTCTAGTTATTCTGCTGCTCATCTTTGGAATACCCTCCCATCCTATATAAAAAATATAAATTATACTCCTTCCTACAACTACAAGCTTTCCCAATATCTATTTGATGTCGACTACATGCCTCCATGAATTATAAAACTTAAAAGTTATCTTAAACTGCTCTTACAGACACCGAATACAATTAATTGTTTTCTGAATAGTCCCGAAAATTTTGTTTAGTAGATAGTCATTTATAATGTATGTAGTTACTTCTGTACTGAGTGAATGTTTAAGAGCGAAACGTAAATGTTATATTTTATTTTATGTCTCTCAGCTTCAATGTTAGTTATGTTTGTTATATGAACAACATATTTGTAGAATGTCTGGAATAGAGTGAAAGATGTATGATAAAGGGTAGAATGTCAGACGGGCCTGCGTGCCCAATTCTTAACCCTTTTGAAATAAAGATCAATCAATCAATCAATCTCTGAACCTTAAGTGCCCAGGGCACATGGGGCTTCCGCAAGGGCTTTCCACAAATGCCTGTCCTTCGCCTTTTTTTCTGCTCTTGCCCAGGTGAGCCCTCTATTGCTCAACATCCTTTCTGTTGTTCTTCTCCATGTCTCTTTTGGTCTACCCTTACTTCTGCTCCCCTGTCGTGTCCATCTTAGTGCTATTTTTGGTAGTGAGTTGTCAGTCATTCGGACCACATGTCCCAACCATCGCCAGCGTCTTTCTTCAATAATTGTTGTCAGTGGTTTCATCTGCATTTCTGCTAATAAGATATTATTTCTTATGGTGTTTGGCCAAAATATTTTTCTAATTCTTCTTAAACATTTAGTCTGAAAGAATTCAACTTGTTTTCTATGGTTTTGGTGATTTTCCAGCATTCACTCCCATAGAGTAATACACTTAGAACATTACTCTTAAATATCCTGATTTTCATATTTATGCTTAGTTTTTTTTATTTCCATATAGTCTGCAGCATTACAAAAGCCTGGTTTGCTCTAGTAAGTCTGCTGTTGATGTCCTCTGTTCTGTCTCCATTTTCTACTACTCTGCTGCCAAGGTATACAAATTCGTTGACCTCCTCCACTAACTTGTTGTCTACTCTGAGTACATTTCTGTTGGTCACACTTTGCTTCATTAACTTTGTCTTTCCTACGTTGATCTTTAGTCCTATGTTGTTTGCATTCTGAGTTAGCTTGTTTATTTTATCTTGCATATCTTTGTGACTGCTTGATAATAGACAAATGTCATCCGCAAAGTCAAGGTCCTCCAGCACTGTGTCAAGGGTCCATTGTAATCCTCTGCGTTTGTCTGATGTTGCCTCCTTCATTAAGACAAGAACACTATATCAGCAGAATTTCATCACTTCAATGTTCATAGGAACACCATTACAGCAGTATCTCAACAATGTTCACAAGAACACTATATCAGCAGCATGTCAACACTTTAATACTCACAGGAACACTATATCAGCAGCATCTCAACATTTTTCACAGCAGCATCTGAGCACTTTATTGTTAACAAGAACACTATATTAGAAGCATCTAAGCAATGTTAACAGGTACATTACATGCGCAGCATCTCAACAGTGTTCACAGAAATACTATATCAACAGCATTTCAGCAATTTCATGTTGACAGGAACACCACACCAGTAGCATCTCAGGACATCTTTTGCATATGAACACTTTGTCAGAAACATCTCAACAATGTTCACAGGAAACTATATAAACAGCATCTCAGCATAATATTGTTCACAGGAACACTATATCAGCAACATCACAAAAATGTTTACAGGAAAATATATCAGCAGCATATCAACACTGTTCACATGAACACTATATAAGCAGCATCTCAACAATGTTCATATAAATGCTATATCAGGAGCATCTCATACGGCTTATATAGTTCACAGGAGAAACACTATATCAACAGTATGTCAGCACTTTATTGGTCAAAGGAATGCCAGCACCACCACATTGTTCACGTGAACAGTATATCAGCAGAAACTCAGCAATGTTCACAGGAAAATATAACAATAGCATTTCAGCAAAATGAAGGAAAGCAATGGTAAACTATCTTCTGAAAATATACAAAAAAAAACCAAACAGGAATCATGGATGCCATAACTATTGGAGGTTATGAAAAACCCAGATTAGATATCCTGATGACACAGTATTACTGTCCACAACACAAAAAAGGAGTGGAAAAACTAATTATGTCAGTCCGTAAGAATAATGAAGAGCAAAACCTCTATCTTAATGCGAAGAAAACTAAATTGATGACAACTGACAAAACAAACAAGGCAGATGAAATATGTAACAATGAGGAAAAACTAGAAGAAGTGGAGAGTTTTGAATATCTTAGATCACTGCTAACTAATAATGGAGATACAATGAGGGAAATTAAAAGGAGGACATCTATCGCTCTTCAGAAAGTAAAACAAATAAAGAATCTGTAGAGAGGGGCAGACAGAACCACAAAAATAAGATTTTTAAGGGCATGCATCTTTCCTATCGCAACATATGCCTGTGAGACCTGGACACTTAACAAAACAGCTGAGAAACACATAAATGCCTTTGAATGTAAATGCTACAGAAGAGTTCTTCAAATATCGTGGACACAAAAAGAACAAATATATCCATGCTACAAGAGCTTAATATTGAAGAAGGCTGGCTAGTAAAGAGGATTAAACAAAGAAAACTTAAATACTTTGGACATATTAAACGTCATGATAATCTAGAGAAAACCGTCTTGGAAGGGTACATAATGGGAAAAAGAAAGAGAGGAAGACCAAGGCAAAGATGGCTGCAAGACATCGTTGATGATTTGCAAATGGATGAATAAGAAGCAGGTCATCTTGCTCACAACACAGAGGCCTACAGGAGTGCTGTTAGGGAGGTAAGGTTCCACAGAGCACATGCAAATGAATGATCTCAGCATTCAATGTTCACTGGAAAACTATATCAACAGGATCTCAGCATAACAATGTTTACAGGAACACTATATCAGCAGCATCTTAACAATGTTCATCGGAAAATATAACAGCATCATCTCAGCATTTCAATGTTCACTGTAACGCTATATCTAGTAACATCTGAACAATATTCACAGAAACACTATATCAGTAGCATCTGAACAATATTCACAGGAACACTATATCAGTAGCATCTGAACAATATTCACAGAAACACTATATCAGTAACATCTGAACAATGTTCACAGAAACACTATATCAGTAACATCTGAACAATATTTACAGAAACACTATATCAGTAACATCTGAACAATGTTCACAGAAACACTATATCAGTAACATCTGAACAATGTTCACAGAAACACTATATCAGTAACATCTGAACAATGTGCACAGAAACACTATATCAGTAATATATGAACAATATTCACAGAAACACTATATCAGTAACATCTGAACAATTTTCACAGGAACACTATATCAGTGGCATGTCAACAATGAAAACAAGAATACTGTATCAGCAGCATCTAAACATTGTTCACAATAACACTATATCAGCAGTATATCATTCATGACAATGTTCACAGGAACGCTATACCAGCTGCATCTGAAAAATGTTCACAGGAACACTATATCAGCAACATATCAGCAATTCAATGTACACAGGAACAGTTTATCAGCAGCATCTCAACAACGTACGCAGGAAAACAATATCAACAGTATCTCAACAGTGTTCAGAGGAACATTGTATGATCAGTTTCTCAACACTGTTCATATTAATGCTATATCAGCAGCATCTCAACGATGTTCACAGGAAAATTATATAAGTAGTATCTCAACAATGTTCACAATATCACTTTATCAGAGGTATTGCAACACTTCAATGTTCACGGAAATATTATATCAACAATATCCCAAAAATTTTCAGAGGAACACTATATTAGCAGCATCTCATCAATGTTCACATGAAACTATATCAGCAATATCTGAACACTTCAATGTTCAGATTAACATTATGTTAGCAATATCTCAACAATGTTCACAGGAACACTATATCACCAGCATCTCAATACTGTTCACAGGGACAGCATATCAGCAGCATCTTAACAATTTTCTCAGGAACACTACATCAGCAGCATCTCAACATTGTTCATAGAAAATTATATCAGAAGCACATCAGTATTTCAATGTTGACAAGAAGCCTATATCAGCAGCATCTCAACAACGTTCACATTAACACAATCTCGTAGCATCTCAACAATGTTCACACTAACACAATCTCGTAGCATATCAACAACGTTCACATTAACACAATCTCGTAGCATCTCAACAACGTTCACATTAACACAATCTCGTAGCATATCAACAATATTCAGAAGAACACTATATCAGCAACATCTCACCAATGTTCCCATAACACTATATCAGCAACATCTCAACAATTTTTGCAAGAGTCTATATCAGCAGCATCTGAACAATGTTCATAAAAACATTTAATTAGCAGCATCTCAGCACTTCAATATTTACAGGAACACTATATCAGCAGCATCTAAAAAATATTCACAGGAAAACAATATCAACAGCATCTCAACAATGTTTGCAGAAACACTATATGTGCAGTTTCTCAACAGTGTTCAAAGCAACACTACATCAGCAGAATCTCAACAATGTTCACTGGAACACTGTATCAGCAGTATCTCAGCAATGTTCACAATAATATTATATCAATAATATCTCAACAATGTTTACAATAACACTATATCAGCAGTAACTCAATAATTCAATGTTCAGAGGAACATTATATCAGCAATATCTCAACAATGTTCATAGGAACACTATATCAGCAGTATCTTAACAATGTTCAATTGAAAACTATATCAGTAGTATCTCAACAATGTTCACAGGAACATGACATCAACATTATCTCACCACTTTAATGTTCAGAAGAACATTGTAATAGCAATATCTCAACAGTGCTTTTATGAACACTATACCAGCAGTATCTCAACTCTCTATTGTTCACAGGAACATTATATCAACAATATCTCAAAAATGTTCACAGGAACACTATATAAGCTGTATTTCAACACTTCAATGTTTTGAGGAACATTATATCAACAATGTCTCAACAGTGTTCACAGGAACACTATATCAGCAGTACCTCAACACTTTAATGTTCACAGGATCTCTATATCAGCAGTATCTCAACACTTTAATGTTCACAGGATCTCTATATCAGCAGTATCTCAACACTTTAATGTTCACAGGAACTCTATATCAGCAGTATCTCAACACTTTAATGTTCACAGGAACTCTATATCAGCAGTATCTCAACACTTTAATGTTCACAGGAACTCTATATCAGCAGTATCTCAGCACTTTAATGTTCACAGGAACTCTATATCAGCAGTATCTCAACAGTGTTCTCAGCAACACTATATCAGCAGTATCTCAACACTTTAATGTTCTCAGGAACACTATATCAACAGTATCTCAACACTTCAATGTTCACAGGAACATTATACCAGCAATGTCTTAACATTGTTCTCAGGAACACGATATCAGATGCTCGAACCTGTTTCAACCAAAATGGATTCACGGCAGGTCGCCACAGAAGCGCCCGACCACGAGTCATCGCATCAGACTTATGCAGGTTTCTGCAGGCAACACAGACTGCCAGGAACACTCCATGTTTAAGACTTGTTTCTGGCAGGTCAGCTTGGAACAGGCTCAGAGAGGCAAATCTCTTACCTCACACACCTGCAGTTAGACCAGCGCTAACAGTTCTCCATAGATAAGCTTAGCTTGGGCCAGTCAGCACTGACACGGTCCCGGTCATCAATGGAGACGGATCGTGTTCTCTGATGAGTCTAGATTCTCCTCGCAAGGCAAGAAGGAGCGTGGTTTTGTGTACATGCATCAAGGATAACGTTCTATGGACGACTGTGTGCTACAGAGAGGCAAGGTGAGAGGAGGCAGTGTAATGGCTTGGTGCGAAGAGCCGGAATGAAAATTCGTCATCATCACTGTAAATCTGGCAGGTTAACGATACGGACATGAAATCATAACACTCACGTACAGACTTTCCTCAAAATCAAATGGACCAAGCATGATACTGCAGCAAGACAGTACTCATCCACATGTGGCACGTGTGGTCAAGGACAACTTTCATCAACAGCAGAATGATGTCCTACCATGGCCAGGTGTTTCCCCGGACCTGTATCTCACCTAGGACGTGAGGGACGAACTAGAGCGTAGGCTGCGAGGAAGACAAACATCTTCCTGAAGACCACCACCGGTTAGGCCAGGTATTGTAAGAAGAATGGAAGGACGTGCTCCAACATGGGACCCAACTTGTCATTGGCTCGATGAGAAGGCGCTGTCAAGCTCACGGTGCACATGCACGGTACTGTAACCAAGATTTTCTTTCTCTGTGGGGGAGGTGCCACATTTGAGTCTTTCTCTTTGTTTCATGACACCTTCACTGAAATCAGACTGATCACTTTGTCTGTTCTGCAATAGAAGTATCCGCAAGAACTGGACAGGCATCTTAGGCTTTTAACAAATTAGCAGACATATGAGAACCTTGCATTCTCCACATGAGTCTCAAGCTCAGAGCTATAAATCCAGTGTACGCTCCATTTTATTATTCGCAGCTGAGACATGGACAACCAGTCAGAGAACTGAAAGTAGACAGAGACAACCAGTCAGAGAACTGAAAGTAGACAGAGACAACCAGTCAGAGAACTGAAAGTAGACAGAGACAACCAGTCAGAGAACTGAACGTAGACAGAGACAACCAGTCAGAGAACTGAACGTAGACAGAGACAACCAGTCAGAGAACTGAACGTAGACGGAAAAGATTTGAAGGAAGATATCTGAGAAAAAGTCTAAGAGTGCACTGGGAAGAACACGTGACAAATGAGGACATAATCAGACGAAGAGACATTGAGAACACTGCTAAAGAGTTCACAAGACGAAGATGGAAATGGCAGGGCCAATAGACTTTTCTCATAAAAGAACTAATGCTATATGATGGTATTTTGTGTCATCGTGATGTAGTTATCTAATTACTCTATGTAGTTATCTAATTACTCTGATGTAGTTATCTAATTACTCTGATGTAGTTATCTAATTACTCTGATATAGTTATCTAATTACTCTGATGTAGTTATCTAATTACTCTGATGTAGTTATCTAATTACTCTGATGTAGTTATCTAATTACTCTGATGTAGTTATCTAATTACTCTGATGTAGTTATCTAATTACTCTGATGTAGTTATCTAATTACTCTGCAAGAAAGAACGTACTTTCTACAAACAATGAATGAACTGTTAATGTGTATATATTGTGAGAATTTATGTGCATATTGTAGGCATTTATGTACATACCTTGGATGAAAGTCTGCCACAGATTAACTGGTAACAATGCTCTGACTTGGCCACATTCTTGATTGCACTTCACTAAACAGAAATCATCACTTGCGGTACTGAAGGTGAAGGTCAGCACAAACACTGGTAAAACTGTAGGAAAGATCAGCGACTGTTAAAATGATGGAGGCACTGATGTTCACAATATTTATACATTTTAGACGTTGATGTGGAAATTGGCGGTGGCGTATATGTCAACATTTGTTGTACCGATGTTAATGAAATATATCAGATGATGGATGCTTGAACCGAGATGATGATTATGATAATTATGGCAGCGTTGGTAGTTGCAACAGATGGTGTGATGACGCTTGCAAAATTAGCTGGCAATAAATTTGGGGGTGTTATTATACTCGCAACATCCGTTACAGAACTAATGATCATGTTGATTGGACAAGACTGAATCATATGTTCCAAGTCATAAGTCATCAACATCGACCTCAGTCAGCGTTTTCTTGGACTAAAACAAACATTCATTAACGTCGGTTATCAAATGTTATTCTTGTCTCACACGAACACAAACAGAAGCTGCGAAAATACTGTTACATAAATTATTAATCACAGCTGAGACATGGACAACCAGTCAGAGAACTGAAAGTAGACAGAGACAACCAGTCAGAGAACTGAAAGTAGACAGAGACAACCAGTCAGAGAACTGAAAGTAGACAGAGACAACCAGTCAGAGAACTGAAAGTAGACAGAGACAACCAGTCAGAGAACTGAACGTAGACAGAGACAACCAGTCAGAGAACTGAACGTAGACCGAAAAGATGTGAAGGAAGATATCTGAGAAAAAGTCTAAGAGTGCACTGGGAAGAACACGTGACAAATGAGGACATAATCAGACGAAGAGACATTGAGAACACTGCTAAAGAGTTCACAAGACGAAGATGGAAATGGCAGGGCCAATAGACTTTTCTCATAAAAGAACTAATGCTATATGATGGTATTTTGTGTCATCGTGATGTAGTTATCTAATTACTCTATGTAGTTATCTAATTACTCTGATGTAGTTATCTAATTACTCTGATGTAGTTATCTAATTACTCTGATATAGTTATCTAATTACTCTGATGTAGTTATCTAATTACTCTGATGTAGTTATCTAATTACTCTGATGTAGTTATCTAATTACTCTGATGTAGTTATCTAATTACTCTGATGTAGTTATCTAATTACTCTGATGTAGTTATCTAATTACTCTGCAAGAAAGAACGTACTTTCTACAAACAATGAATGAACTGTTAATGTGTATATATTGTGAGAATTTATGTGCATATTGTAGGCATTTATGTACATACCTTGGATGAAAGTCTGCCACAGATTAACTGGTAACAATGCTCTGACTTGGCCACATTCTTGATTGCACTTCACTAAACAGAAATCATCACTTGCGGTACTGAAGGTGAAGGTCAGCACAAACACTGGTAAAACTGTAGGAAAGATCAGCGACTGTTAAAATGATGGAGGCACTGATGTTCACAATATTTATACATTTTAGACGTTGATGTGGAAATTGGCGGTGGCGTATATGTCAACATTTGTTGTACCGATGTTAATGAAATATATCAGATGATGGATGCTTGAACCGAGATGATGATTATGATAATTATGGCAGCGTTGGTAGTTGCAACAGATGGTGTGATGACGCTTGCAAAATTAGCTGGCAATAAATTTGGGGGTGTTATTATACTCGCAACATCCGTTACAGAACTAATGATCATGTTGATTGGACAAGACTGAATCATATGTTCCAAGTCATAAGTCATCAACATCGACCTCAGTCAGCGTTTTCTTGGACTAAAACAAACATTCATTAACGTCGGTTATCAAATGTTATTCTTGTCTCACACGAACACAAACAGAAGCTGCGAAAATACTGTTACATAAATTATTAATCACCATAGCAACAACAACATCCAGAACTAGCGCATAGAGAAACAAGTAGAACACTAGAACTTACATTTCATGGTCGCTGCACGTTCTCTATCTCGTGTATGAAATAGCAACCAAGAGAGGTAACTGCGTCAAGCAAGGGAGATTACCGTTTTATAGTGAAGATTGTATGTATTACATCTCCAATCAAATCTGTAAAATAATTCACAAACTTAGTGCGTGCAAACGTAACGAGGAAACAGTTGTAAGTGTGGCACACGTTACTTCCATAATGGATTTTATTATTTAAATTATTTATAGCACTTTAAAAAACTACCAGCTTTTTTGTAGACACGTGTCGCAGTCTGACATTAGGTTAGCAGATAGGTTTTGCTGACGCCATCACGACGTGAACAAGGAGCACAAGGATGGAGGATAACTTCAGTATTTTGGACTGAAATAATGTGTTTATTTGATCAGCCATTTTAGAAAATATATTCATGTATTATCTGATTCCCAGCTTAGATAGTGCATCTGTGTGCTTCTGATGCTAGTACATATTATATTTGTGTAAATCTGCTGCTAGTATAGATTATATACTTGTGTTAATCTACTGCTAGTATAGATTATATACTTGTGTAAATCTGCAGCTAGTATAGATTATATACTTGTGTAAATCTGCTGCTAGTATAGATTATATACTTGTGTTAATCTGCTGCTAGTATAGATTATATACTTGTGTTAATCTGCTGCTAGTATAGATTATATACTTGTGTTAATCTGCTGCTAGTATAGATTATATACTTGTGTTAATCTGCTGCTAGTATAGATTATATACCTGTGTTAATCTGCTACTAATATAGATTATATATCTGTGTTAATCTGCTGTTAGTATAGATAATATACCTGTGTTAATCTGCTACTAGTATAGATTATATACTTGTGTTACTCTGATGCTAGTATAGATTATATACTTGTGTTACTCTGATGCTAGTATAGATTATATACTTGTGTTAATCTGCTACTAGCATAGATTATATACTTGTGTTAATCTGCTGCTAGTGTATATTATATACTTGTGTTAATCTGCTGCTAGTATAGATTATATACTTGTGTTAATCTGCTGCTAGTATAGATTATATACTTGTGTTAATCTGCTGCTAGTATAGATTATATACCTGTGTTACTAAACACCAAATCACAACGGCTTAAAGAACAAGTTTTAAGTAATTATGCACAAAAAGACAAAGAAGTGAAGGAATCATGCCGTCAAGATAAACGTCAATATTATGACAACTTAGCAGAAACAGTAGAGAAAGCAGCATATACAAATGACATGAAAACCATATATAAAATCACAAAGCAGATGACAGGTAACTTCAACACAAGATGTGAAAGTGCAGTAAGAACACAAAATGGACAACTGGTCAGTGGAGAAAGAGAAAAAATTGAAAGATGGAGGGAACACTTTAACACCCTACTAAACAGAACACAAGCAGCACATACAATAGATATACCTGAAGCAAAAACGGAACTAAACATCAATACAGGACCAATAACAATAAATGAAGTAAAGGAGGCTATAAAGAAGCTAAAATCAGACAGGGCACCAGGTGAAGATGAAGTGACTGCGGAGATGTTGAAAGCAGAAGAAACAGAAACACCAAAACAACTTTGCCGGATATTACAACAAATTTGGGATCTAGAAAAAGCCCCAGAGGAGTGGAAAACTGGGCTTATAGTAAAACTACCAAAGAAGGGTGACCTCAGAGATTGCGGGAACTGGAGAGGCATTACCCTACTGCCACTCACCAGTAAAGTATTTTGCAGAATAATCATCAACAGAATTGTACCAACACTTGAAGAAAAACTTCGGAAAGAGCAGGCAGGATTTGGAAAGGAAGATCATGCATAGACCACATATTTGTACTTAGACAAATATTAGAACAGGCAAATGAGTGGCATAGCACAACATATGCATTATTCATAGATTTTGAGAAAGCCTTTGACAGTGTCAACAGAGATGCACTGTGGAAAATCCTAAGATGGCATGGCCTCCCCCACAAAATAGTTAATGTAATCAAAGCCCTATACAAGGGTTTTCAGTGCAAAGTTATCTGTGGAGAACATACCTCCAGCAGCTTTAGGGTATAAACAGGAGTGAAACAGGGATGTGTACTATCACCAACATTATTTATCTTGGCAGTAGACTGGTTAATGAAGGAGGCAACATCAGACAAACGCAGAGGATTACAATGGACCCTTGACACAGTGCTGGAGGACCTTGACTTTGCGGACGACATTTGTCTATTATCAAGCAGTCACAAAGATATGCAAGATAAAATAAACAAGCTAACTCAGAATGCAAACAACATAGGACTAAAGATCAACGTAGGAGAGACAAAGTTAATGAAGCAAAATGTGAACAACAGAAATGTACTCAGAGTAGATAACAAGTTAGTGGAGGAGGTCAACGAATTTGTATACCTTGGCAGCAGAGTAGAAGAAAATGGAGACAGCACAGAGGACATCAACAGCAGACTTACTAGAGCAAACCAGGCTTTTGCAATGCTGCAGACTATATGGAAATAAAAAAAACTAAGCATAAATATGAAAATCAGGATATTTAAGAGTAATGTTCTAAGTGTACTACTCTATGGAAGTGAATGCTGGAAAATCACCAAAACCATAGAAAACAAGTTGAATTCTTTCCAGACTAAATGTTTACGAAGAATTAGAACAATATTTTGGCCAAACACCATAAGAAATAACATCTTATTAGCAGAAATGCAGATGAAACCACTGACAACAATTATTGAGGAAAGACGCTGGCGATGGTTGGGACATGTGCTCCGAATGACTGACAACTCACTACCAAAAATAGCTCTAAGATGGACACCACAGGGGAACAGAAGTAAGGGTAGACCAAAAGAGACATGGAGAAGAACAACAGAAAGGATGTTGAGCAATAGAGGGCTCACATGGGCAAGAGCAGAAAAAACGGTGAAGGACATGCATGTGTGGAAAACCCTTGCGGAAGCCCCATGTGCCCTGGGCACTTAAGGTTCAGAGAGAGAGAGAGAGAGAGAGAGAGAGAGAGAGAGAGTATAGATTATATACTTGTGTTAATCTGCTGCTAGTATAGATTATATATCAGTGTTAATCTACTGCTAGTATAGATTATATACCTGTGTTAATCTACTGGTAGTATAGATTATATATTTCTGTTAATCTACTGCTAGTATAGATTATATACCTATGTTAATCGACTGCTAGTATAGATTATATATCTGTGAATCTGCTACTAGTATGGATTACATAATTGTGTTAATCTACTACTAGTATAGATTATATACTTGTGTTAATCTACTGCTGGTATAGATTATATACTTGTGTTAATCTGCTGCTAGTATAGATTATATTCTTGTGATAATCTGCTGCTAGTATAGATTATAAACCTGTGTTAATCTGCTGCTAGTATAAATTGTAAACCTGCCTTAATCTGCTGCTAGTATAGATTATATACCTGTGTTAATCTGCTGCTAGTATAGATTATATACTTGTGTTAAACTACTGCTAGTATAGATTATATATCTGTGTTAATCTACTGCTAGTATAGATTATATACTTGTGTTAATCTACTGCTAATAGAGATTAAATATTTGTGTAAATCTATTGTTAATATAGATTATATATTCGTATAGATCTGCAGCTAGTATATATATATATATATATATATATCGTTAAAAAAAAGAAAGGCAACACTACTGTAGTCGTAATAGATACCAAATTTCAAACTTGTATCAACGTTTTAATTTTCGGAATTATTGTTTCAATCTTGGCATGAAGAACCTTTAAGACTTTAACATTGAAATGATGCTCAGTAATTTTGGTTTGGAATTTTATTCTTTCCAACTCCGTTTCTGACCCGCCTGGTATTCCTTTCACTGAGCACATGAGGCACTTTATAGGAGTAGTAGAGCCACCTACCACCCCACCTCGCTCTCTGAGTCTACCGCCAGTTGGTCCTCGCCTGCTTATTTGGACAACTCCTTATTCACAGGGATCCTCCATATCTGGAGGACTTTCACCATCCGCCACCAGAGGTGCCTTAAAACCTCTCGTTCCCGCTGCCTTGCTGGTAGGACAGGGAGTCCAAAGGCTAGCGGAGAGTCCGTACACAAACCGACAGAAGGCACCGGGAAACCACTTTTGTAGTTCCCAAGAATAATTATGCTTGAACAGAATAATCGATTCATCATGAACGACGTTAATGGATGTTCCTCTGGAACAGCCTCGTCCGGTAGGGCAGCTCACGAGCCACAGGTGAGGCCAGATCGTCATCAAACTACTGGTGGCAAAACTAACAAGTTCAAAATAGCAACATGGAATGTTAGAACTTTATTCCAGGCTGGAAAATTAGAAAATGTAAAGATGGAAATGGAAAGGATGAATATCAACATATTAGGAATGAGTGAAGTTAGATGGACAGGTGCAGGGAAGATAAACTCAGATAAATATACAATAATATATTCAGGAAGTGAGAAACATGAACGAGGAGTAGGAATTATATTTGATGAACAAACGGCAAGGACAACTGTAGGATATTTGAACATCTCGGACCGAGTCCTGCTAGCCCAAGGTGAAACATAATGAAATTATTAAAATGCTTGAAGACATCAATATAGGCGACAAAGACCTGAGGATTGTAAAAGATCTATACTGGCAGCAAGAAGCAGCAGTTCTAGTTGAAAATAGAATTGGAAAATATCAACCTATAAAACAAGGGTTGCGACAAGGATTTGTACTATCTTCAGACCTTTTTTCTCTGTATAGCGAGAATATTCTAAGAACAATCATCACAGAACCAGGCATAAAAATTGGACGAAACAATATTAACAACCTTCGGTATGCTGACGACACAGTACTGATAACTGAGAACCAACAAGACCTGCAAAATCTCTTGGACAAAGTCGCCAAAGAAAGTGAACAAAAAAGCCTTACTTTGAACATCAAAAAGACAGAGACTATGGTTATATACTTGTGTTAATCTGCTGCTAGTATAGATTATATTCTTGTGATAATCTGCTGCTAGTATAGATTATATACCTGTGTTAATCTGCTGCTAGTATAAATTGTAAACCTGCCTTAATCTGCTGCTAGTATAGATTATATACCTGTGTTAATCTACTGCTAGTATAGATTATATACTTGTGTTAAACTACTGCTAGTATAGATTATATACCTGTGTTAATCTACTGCTAGTATAGATTATATACTTGTGTTAATCTACTGCTAATAGAGATTAAATATTTGTGTAAATCTATTGTTAATATAGATTATATATTCGTATAGATCTGCAGCTAGTATATATATATATATATATATATCGTTAAAAAAAAGAAAGGCAACACTACTGTAGTCGTAATAGATACCAAATTTCAAACTTGTATCAACGTTTTAATTTTCGGAATTATTGTTTCAATCTTGGCATGAAGAACCTTTAAGACTTTAACATTGAAATGATGCTCAGTAATTTTGGTTTGGAATTTTATTCTTTCCAACTCCGTTTCTGACCCGCCTGGTATTCCTTTCACTGAGCACATGAGGCACTTTATAGGAGTAGTAGAGCCACCTACCACCCCACCTCGCTCTCTGAGTCTACCGCCAGTTGGTCCTCGCCTGCTTATTTGGACAACTCCTTATTCACAGGGATCCTCCATATCTGGAGGACTTTCACCATCCGCCACCAGAGGTGCCTTAAAACCTCTCGTTCCCGCTGCCTTGCTGGTAGGACAGGGAGTCCAAAGGCTAGCGGAGAGTCCGTACACAAACCGACAGAAGGCACCGGGAAACCACTTTTGTAGTTCCCAAGAATAATTATGCTTGAACAGAATAATCGATTCATCATGAACGACGTTAATGGATGTTCCTCTGGAACAGCCTCGTCCGGTAGGGCAGCTCACGAGCCACAGGTGAGGCCAGATCGTCATCAAACTACTGGTGGCAAAACTAACAAGTTCAAAATAGCAACATGGAATGTTAGAACTTTATTCCAGGCTGGAAAATTAGAAAATGTAAAGATGGAAATGGAAAGGATGAATATCAACATATTAGGAATGAGTGAAGTTAAATAGACAGGTGCAGGGAAGATAAACTCTGATAAATATACAATAATATATTCAGGAAGTGAGAAACATGAACGAGGAGTAGGAATTATATTTGATGAACAAACGGCAAGGACAATTGTAGGATATTTGAACATCTCGGACCGAGTCCTGCTAGCCCAACTGAAAGGACAACCAGTAAACATAAATATTATACAAGTGTACGCTCCAACATCTGAAAGTTCTGAAGTAGATGTACAGATATTTTATAATGACATAGAGACAGCACTAAAACACACAAAGTCACATGAAGTTACCATAGTCATGGGAGATTTTAATGCCAAAGTTGGTAAAGGAAGAACTTCAGACATCCCTGGTGAACACCTAGTTTAAACAACATCCTCGAAGACTGGTAACGTGGTGCAGCCCAGACAAAAAGACTTTTAACCAGATAGACTACATATTAATCGACAAAAGATTCCGCAATGCATTACTAACAACAAAAACCATGCCAGGAGCTGACTGCAATAGTGACCATGATCCACTCTGTGGAAAAATTAGAATAAAGCTAAAGAAAGCAGGCAGAAAATTGAGAAACATCAAACTGAATACAGAACTTCTTAAAAATGACCAAGAACTGCGAGAACAATACAAAGTTATTATAACAAATAGATACAATGCAATAGCAATGATAAATAGTATAGATGAACAATGGGAAATGTTAAGAGATTCTATCCACCAAACTGTTAAGGAGATAATACCACCAAAAAAAAAGAAAAAGTAAGTAAAGATAGTCCCATAGCATTTCAAATGCCGTAGGGGGTGAAGCGTTAGAGACCTCATTATGCTGGGTCATCAGCGTATGAGGTAGGGTGACCAGTTCCTTTCCTCGCTGCCTTTACTTCCCAGATTTTCTCTGGTACCCATTTTACGAGGCTGGGTCGACCTCAGGGCCGTATTGGTCGGAAAAAAAATCCCGCTCAGCTGGGGATTCGAACCCTCGACCATTTGGTTGCTAGACGAGTGCAAAAAAAAAGAAGCCCCTAAAAATAAATGGATGACAGACGACATCTTAGGACTGATGGACAAGAGGAGGAGGAGTAAAAATAACGAGGAAAAATAAAGTAAGATAAATAAAGAAATAAGACGCAAATGCAGAGAAGCAAAAGAAGTGTGGTTAAATGAACAGTGCAGACAGATAGAGGACTTTCATAATAAAGACAGCAAAAACATGCACAAACGAATTAATGACTCACAGGCAGGAAAACAAAAATATACCACAGGATGCCTGAAATCGAAAGAAGGTAAAATGTTAATGGGAAAAGAAGACATTGTTGACAGGTGGACAGAGTATATCGGTGAGCTATATGGAGGAGAAAGACCAGAATTTACACCAGATACTGAAAATTGTGATGGACCGCCAATACTTGAAGATGAAATCATAGATGTCATCAAACACATGAAGAAAGGAAAAGCTACTGGGCCTGATAATATAACAATAGAAGAAATAGAGGCACTAGAGGAGACAGGAATAAAAATAATAACCAAGTTACTGAATGACATTTACAATAGTGGTTATATTCCCAGTGACCTGATTAAATCCACGTTTATAGCACTACCAAAGAAACCAGGTGCAAAGGAATGTGACGACTACCTGACTATCAGCCTCTCATGTCACATAACGAAGCTACTTCTGATAATAATTATGAGAAGAACAAGGAAAAAGATAAAAATGGAAATAGCAGATGAACAGTTTGGATTTGTTGAAGGAAAGGGAACACACACTGCCATTTATGCTTTACGAACACTAACAGAAAGAGCTTTAGAAGTACAGAAAGATCTCTACTTATGCTTCATTTATTACACCAAGGCATTTGACAAGGTGAAACATAATGAAATGATTAAAATGCTTGAAGACATCAATATAGGCGACAAAGACCTGAGAATTGTAAAACATCTATACTGGCAGCAAGAAGCAGCAGTTCGAGTTGAAAATAGAATTGGAAAATATCAACCTATAAAACAAGGGGTGCGACAAGGATGTGTACTATCTTCAGACCTTTTTTCTCTGTACAGCGAGAATATTCTAAGAACAATCATCACAGAACCAGGCATAAAAATTGGAAAAAAACAATATTAACAACCTTCGGTATGCTGACGACACAGTACTGATAGCTGAGAACCAACAAGACCTGCAAAATCTCTTGGATAAAGTCGCCAAAGAAAGTGAACAAAAAGGCCTTACTTTGAACATAAAAAAGACAGAGACTATGGTTATATCTAAGAAACAGAATCCACCAGCATGCAGTATTAACTTAAACGGAACTATTCTAAAGCAGGTGCAGAAATTCAAATACCTTGGAGCAGTAATAACTTCAGATGGGAAATGCGGAACAGAAATTAGAAACAGAATAGGTCAAGCAAAGGCTGCATTTTAGAGAATGAGAAACATATTATCCAACACATCCTTATCAATGAATGTTAGAAAACGAGTCCTAAAATGCTATATTGAACCTATCATGTTACATGGAAGTGAATCATGGACAATAGGCAGGTCTGCACAAAACTCTTTGGAAGCAGCAGAAATGTGGTTTATTAAAAGAATGTTGCGAATCCCCTGGACAGCAAAAATAACTAATGAAGAATGTATGAGAAGAGCCGGAGAGACAAAAAAATCTGTCAAAAAGATAAGAGAGAGACAATGTACTTTCATAGGACATGCAATGAGAAGAGGGGGCATAGAAAATATTATAACAACAGGAAAAACAGAAGGAAGAAGATAAAGGGGAAGACCAAGAGAAATGATATTGGACAGTCTGACGGGATAGTGTGAGAGGAGATCACCAACTGAACTGATGGGCTGCATGAATGATCGTGTACTCTGGAGAAACATAATAGCCAACGCCAATAGGCACGGCACCTGATGATGATGATGATGACTCTATTTCAGTAAAATGTATGGCTGTAAACGATCACTACCTATACATGTATCGTGCATCTGTCTATTATTACAGTGACTGCTAGTTACAGACACGGCAATACTTATAAAGATTTGTATTACTATCATCAAACTTCTGGTATATAAATATACTAACAAGGACAACACACACAGTGAACAGTGTGAAGTAAATAACAACTGGTGTGAACATAAACTCACACTTTACTGATGGAAAAGATGGGTGATAATATCGTGAGGGTGCAAGATATTTGATAACATTCAATACAGAAAAATGAAACAGGATAGTCCTCTTCCGGACAAGAACTTGTTTCTCTGTACAGCGAGAATATTCTAAGAACAATCATCACAGAACCAGGCATAAAAATTGGAAAAAAACAATATTAACAACCTTCGGTATGCTGACGACACAGTACTGATAGCTGAGAACCAACAAGACCTGCAAAATCTCTTGGATAAAGTCGCCAAAGAAAGTGAACAAAAAGGCCTTACTTTGAACATAAAAAAGACAGAGACTATGGTTATATCTAAGAAACAGAATCCACCAGCATGCAGTATTAACTTAAACGGAACTATTCTAAAGCAGGTGCAGAAATTCAAATACCTTGGAGCAGTAATAACTTCAGATGGGAAATGCGGAACAGAAATTAGAAACAGAATAGGTCAAGCAAAGGCTGCATTTTAGAGAATGAGAAACATATTATCCAACACATCCTTATCAATGAATGTTAGAAAACGAGTCCTAAAATGCTATATTGAACCTATCATGTTACATGGAAGTGAATCATGGACAATAGGCAGGTCTGCACAAAACTCTTTGGAAGCAGCAGAAATGTGGTTTATTAAAAGAATGTTGCGAATCCCCTGGACAGCAAAAATAACTAATGAAGAATGTATGAGAAGAGCTGGAGAGACAAAAAAATCTTGTCAAAAAGATAAGAGAGAGACAATGTACTTTCATAGGACATGCAATGAGAAGAGGGGGCATTGAAAATATTATAACAACAGGAAAAACAGAAGGAAGAAGATAAAGGGGAAGACCAAGAGAAATGATACTGGACAGTCTGACGGGATAGTGTGAGAGGAGATCACCAACTGAACTGATGGGCTGCATGAATGATCGTGTACTCTGGAGAAACATAATAGCCAACGCCAGTAGGCATGGCACCTGATGATGATGATGACTCCGTTTCAGTAAAATGTATGGCTGTAAACGATCACTGCTTATACATGTATCGTGCATCTGTCTATTATTACAGTGACTGCTAGTTACAGACACGGCAATACTTATAAAGATTTGTATTACTATCATCAAACTTCTGCTATAGAAATATACTAACAAGGACAGCACACATAGTGAACAGTGTGAAGTAAATAACAACTGGTGTGAACATAAACTCACACTTTACTGATGGAAAAGATGGGTGATAACATCGTGAGGGTGCAAGATATTTGATAACATTCAATACAGAAAAATGAAACAGGATAGTCCTCTTCCGGACAAGAACTTGTTTGTCACATGAGAAGAGAGAAACCAACTCTCACACTACATGAAAACAGCAAGTAAACAAAATGCAACTAGTACTAAAAGTGCAACACTTACTGCATCAGAATATAAGTACAGAATTCACACAACAATCACAGAAAATCTCTAGACCAAAAGGTCTATACAAAAATCCCAAAAAGGAACTAATTTCACATTCTTTAGTTCCGCAAAGTTATGGCAGGAAAACAAATGCTTGACATATTGTCACTAACAACTACCTGACACTTTACTGAAATCATAAAGGAAATAATCTCATAATGTCTTCGAAAGTAGCATTCTATACACACGTCAGCAACATGACAAATATCACTAGCACATTGCCCTATAGGCTAGATAGGTCACATTCTCAACTAATCATGCCTAACCACGATCCTAACACATTCTCAACCGAGATTTAATTTAAACTCATTCTAATAATAATAATAATAATAATAATCCTCTTTCTTCCACAATCCTCAAATATGTGCTGTTTCCCTAAATCTTCCCGAAGATTATCTCCCGAGAATCACTAAATCTGTTTATGACCTTCGGACGAAAATTATCAGGACATTACGAAAATAACTTTTCTGGTACAAACAGGTCAAGTTCATAAAAATAGCCAAACATCTCGTGGAGTTTAGCCTGTCAAACCTGATCTTTCATTGAACTCTGGTGCAACAAAATACCAAAGGGTTTAAATCAAATGGTAAAAACATTAAAATACCCCGGATTATATCCCTTATTTGAGAATCAAACCATCGTAACAGTAACTTCCTATATACTGTGATAGATATTCCCCCTCCCAAAAAGTAGAGATTTGGCCATCACAAACACACTCATGATTGTAAGCTACATCAGTGAAAATGTATCTGCATCCACAATATATACAATTTAGTACGAAGAACAATTATGGATCTAAACCATATATATATACACACACACATTATATCGTACCTCTTTAATTCTGCACCATTATTTTACATGGAAGTGAATCATGGACAATAGGCAGGTCTGCACAAAACTCTTTGGAAGCAGCAGAAATGTGGTTTATTAAAAGAATGTTGCGAATCCCCTGGACAGCAAAAATAACTAATGAAGAATGTATGAGAAGAGCTGGAGAGACAAAAAAATCTTGTCAAAAAGATAAGAGAGAGACAATGTACTTTCATAGGACATGCAATGAGAAGAGGGGGCATTGAAAATATTATAACAACAGGAAAAACAGAAGGAAGAAGATAAAGGGGAAGACCAAGAGAAATGATACTGGACAGTCTGACGGGATAGTGTGAGAGGAGATCACCAACTGAACTGATGGGCTGCATGAATGATCGTGTACTCTGGAGAAACATAATAGCCAACGCCAGTAGGCATGGCACCTGATGATGATGATGACTCCGTTTCAGTAAAATGTATGGCTGTAAACGATCACTGCTTATACATGTATCGTGCATCTGTCTATTATTACAGTGACTGCTAGTTACAGACACGGCAATACTTATAAAGATTTGTATTACTATCATCAAACTTCTGCTATAGAAATATACTAACAAGGACAGCACACATAGTGAACAGTGTGAAGTAAATAACAACTGGTGTGAACATAAACTCACACTTTACTGATGGAAAAGATGGGTGATAACATCGTGAGGGTGCAAGATATTTGATAACATTCAATACAGAAAAATGAAACAGGATAGTCCTCTTCCGGACAAGAACTTGTTTGTCACATGAGAAGAGAGAAACCAACTCTCACACTACATGAAAACAGCAAGTAAACAAAATGCAACTAGTACTAAAAGTGCAACACTTACTGCATCAGAATATAAGTACAGAATTCACACAACAATCACAGAAAATCTCTAGACCAAAAGGTCTATACAAAAATCCCAAAAAGGAACTAATTTCACATTCTTTAGTTCCGCAAAGTTATGGCAGGAAAACAAATGCTTGACATATTGTCACTAACAACTACCTGACACTTTACTGAAATCATAATAGGAAATAATCTCATAATGTCTTCGAAAGTAGCATTCTATACACACGTCAGCAACATGACAAATATCACTAGCACATTGCCCTATAGGCTAGATAGGTCACATTCTCAACTAATCATGCCTAACCACGATCCTAACACATTCTCAACCGAGATTTAATTTAAACTCATTCTAATAATAATAATAATAATAATAATCCTCTTTCTTCCACAATCCTCAAATATGTGCTGTTTCCCTAAATCTTCCCGAAGATTATCTCCCGAGAATCACTAAATCTGTTTATGACCTTCGGACGAAAATTATCAGGACATTACGAAAATAACTTTTCTGGTACAAACAGGTCAAGTTCATAAAAATAGCCAAACATCTCGTGGAGTTTAGCCTGTCAAACCTGATCTTTCATTGAACTCTGGTGCAACAAAATACCAAAGGGTTTAAATCAAATGGTAAAAACATTAAAATACCCCGGATTATATCCCTTATTTGAGAATCAAACCATCGTAACAGTAACTTCCTATATACTGTTATAGATATTCCCCCTCCCAAAAAGTAGAGATTTGGCCATCACAAACACACTCATGATTGTAAGCTACATCAGTGAAAATGTATCTGCATCCACAATATATACAATTTAGTACGAAGAACAATTATGGATCTAAACCATATATATATACACACACACATTATATCGTACCTCTTTAATTCTGCACCATTATTTTCTGCCACAGAAACAGGATAGGAGCAAAGGATGGACTCCTTACATGAAGAACACTACCAAACTAGTGTCTGATGTTTTCCTCTGTACCTTATTAAGGGGATATTGTCGTAACCCGAAGAGGAAACACTGTCCTCTCCCAGTCAAGCCGTAGCCCTTGAGCTCCTGAAGTGGAACAGGGGCCTCTGAAGAAGAATTCTCCCGTTAGTTTCGGACATCCCGCAGTAAGTGTGAGGGGGCATCGCCAGCCCCACTCGCATGTGCCAGCCCCACCCCCATGTGCCTGATCACTGCCGGCATCCGAATCAACATTATCGGCATCACTAGCATTGGATTCAATTCCGTCCTCAAAAGGTCGAAGAACAAAACGCGCCGAACGCAAACTACATTTTTTTAGAAAGAGGATTCCTCTACTGGACATCCACTTTATGTACATCTTTAGCGTGAACCTTCTGGGTTCTCCATTCAGCCTGGTTCTTGATCAGGAAGGTAACCGGAGACAAACGCTTCACCACCGTATAAAACGGTGCCAACCGCGCATCTAACTTAGAATGGCGTGCATGGATTCTATACGCTACACTGTCTCCCACTGAAATGTTTGGCATCTAACTTAGAATGACGTGCATGGATTCTATACGCTACACTGTCTCCCACTGAAATGTTTGGCATCTAACTTAGAATGGCGTGCATGGATTCTATACGCTACACAGTCTCCCACTGAAATGTTTGGCATCTAACTTAGAATGGCGTGCATGGATTCTATACGCTACGCTGTCTCCCACTGAAATGTTTGACAGTGCCGCACGTTCATTGTAGCTCGCTTTCTGTCTGGAGCGAGACTTATTTAACTGGCGAAATACTTGAAGGAACCTACGGTGCTGTTGTCACAACCTGATCTCAGTAGGGTCCTCCCCGTAGTACTGAACATGGGGGCGCAACAAATTATCCAGGGGTAGCCAAGGGTGCCTGCCGTGTAAGAAGAAGAAGAAGGGAGACACCTACGTACTTTCATTCACGTTCATACGAATGGCCCCCCACTGCCGTTGTTATGAACACATCCCACATCTGTGGAATCTCATGCACATGCTTGGACAAAATGTCAAGGAGGGTGCGATGCATCCTTTCATTCCTGGCGTTGCTCTGTGGGTGATACAACGCCGTAGTAACGTGTTGAACATGGAGCTGTTTGAACAGTTGGCTCAACGAATGATTCACAAACTCAGCCCCATTGTCCGTTACCACTACAGATGGCGTGGAGTGACGCGGGATTATCCACTGCAACAAGACCTCAGCCACCCTTGTGGGCTGTCTTGTCTGGTACTGGGAAACATTCTGGCCTTAGTGTTAGCCAGTCTACGACATGAAGGATGTATTTATTCCCAGCCAAGGTCAGCGGATACGGACCTGAGAAATCCAACGAGATCTTTTGAAACGGAAAGCACGGAATGTCTGTCTCTTGCAGCGGTGCATTCTTGTGCAGAATATTGCGTTCCAGACAACGGCCACAAGACTCTACATGTTGGTAGCAGTCCTGAAACAACGGCCACAAGACTGTACATGTTGGTAGCAGTCCTGAAACATGTTGGGCCAATAATAACGAGAAGCTAAGGCAGAGTACACCTTGTCGCGACCCATATGTCCATTTTCTTCGTGGAATTGTAACAACATATCAGATCGGAGATGGCTAGGAACGTACAATCTCAATCGTGCCTCCGGTTCATCAGGCTTGGAAAGAAAATATACCCTGTCCTGATGTAACATCAGGCTTGGAAAGAAAATATACCCTGTCCTGATGTAACATCAGGCTTGGAAAGAAAATATACCCTGTCCTGATGTAACATGGAGTTCTTATACTTCGGGGCACTAGTTGCTGCAGCTTCAAGAGACGCCTTGATTTTGGCTATTTCAGGATCTCGTCCCTACTCCGTCTCTAGATCAAAGCGATCTATATCAAGGAGGGGTTGATTCCGTATCGCAGGGGATGACCCCTCTGTAGTACTCCAATGGATAGCGATTTGCATTTATCACCGCGATCTCTTTGGCATTTTCACAGACCTCCTCGTCTTCCGTAACTACCAAGGGTTCTGGATTATTTATCCTGGAAAGGAGGTCAGCCGAAACATTTCGACAATCTTTGATATACTGGAGCTCCATATCCAAGCCGAGAGATTCAACATCCATCGCTGCACCCTGGCATTCTGAATATCCTGTTTTCTAATAAAGACATCCACCAAGGGTCTATGGTTTGACTTTACTACGAAGTGTCTATTCGCCAGAAAATATCTCAACTTCTGCGTGGCATAATTGACTGCATACACTTCGCTCTCGAAAGTAGACCACTTAGTCTGAGAGTGCGACAGCTTCTGAGAAAGAAAATAAAATGGCTCTTCAACTAAGAGTCCATCAGTAGTGGAAGCCGTCTGCACCAAACAGGCTCCAACCGCAACACTGGAGGCATCTGTATACAATGTAAGTGGCTTATGCAAATCAGGATGCGAGAGAAGCGGTAACTTCGCCAGGCGATCTTTCAAAGACTCGAACACCAACTGATAATCTGTAGACCATATTTTGAACCTATGACCCTTCTTGGTAAGGTCCATAATAGGAGCCACGATCTCCGAAAAATGGGGAATGAAACGTCTATAGTAGTTACACGTCCCCAGAGAATGCATCTCCTTCACATTGAAGGGAGACGGCATTTCGGCAATGGCTCTGGCCTTCTCAGGATCAGGGGATATGCCTGACTGGCTGATGACACACCCGAGATACTTTGTCTCAGAGGCCGCAAAGTGGGATTTTGATGGCTTGAGCTTGTCCTTATGCTCGTATAACCGTTTCCACACCGTCTGAAGATCGCGAACTTGGTCTTCGGTCGTTCCATCGGTGAACACCAGTATGTCATCGATGTTGGCTTGTGCAAACTTCCCTAACCCTTGTAATACTGTGTCCATGAGTGAGACAAAGGTAGATAGTGCCTCTTTAAAAAAAAAAGGCCATAAAATTCCAACGGAAACAGCCAAGATGGCAGCTGAAAGCTGACCTGGTGTGCATCATCGGATAGGGGAATGCACCAAAACTCACATCGAGCATCAAAAATGTTGAAAATTTTGGCTTTTCCAATCGTTCTCAGAATATCCTCAATGCGTGGCAGTGGATATGACAAGCAACGTGTCACAGCACTGAGTGCACGGTAGTCGCAACAGAAACGATGCGTACCATCTTTCTTAGTCACCAAGACAACCCATGGTGACCACTCTGAGATCGCGCGGGAAATTATTCCGTCACGCAACATATTCTCGGCGGCCTTCTCTGTCGCCTCTCTACTCGCTAACGGAGTGCAGTAGGGTTCTCTGGAGATTAGCGGATGTGTAACAGAATTCTTTAGTCTGCTCTTTATTCTATTTAAGGGATACAATCCATAATAAATTTGGTATATTGACTAACTGATTAAAGCCCGTATTTAATTATGACGAAGCATGTTAGTGTAAAGGAAAGGCCAATCTTGACACTTTAAAATACCGAGGTTTATGATAATGTTTGATGAACTTTATCTTGTCATGTTTTTTTTTAACTCAAGCTTGGAAAGAAAATATACCCTGTCCTGATGTAACATCAGGCTTGGAAAGAAAATATACCCTGTCCTGATGTAACATGGAGTTCTTATACTTCGGGGCACTAGTTGCTGCAGCTTCAAGAGACGCCTTGATTTTGGCTATTTCAGGATCTCGTCCCTACTCCGTCTCTAGATCAAAGCGATCTATATCAAGGAGGGGTTGATTCCGTATCGCAGGGGATGACCCCTCTGTAGTACTCCAATGGATAGCGATTTGCATTTATCACCGCGATCTCTTTGGCATTTTCACAGACCTCCTCGTCTTCCGTAACTACCAAGGGTTCTGGATTATTTATCCTGGAAAGGAGGTCAGCCGAAACATTTCGACAATCTTTGATATACTGGAGCTCCATATCCAAGCCGAGAGATTCAACATCCATCGCTGCACCCTGGCATTCTGAATATCCTGTTTTCTAATAAAGACATCCACCAAGGGTCTATGGTTTGACTTTACTACGAAGTGTCTATTCGCCAGAAAATATCTCAACTTCTGCGTGGCATAATTGACTGCATACACTTCGCTCTCGAAAGTAGACCACTTAGTCTGAGAGTGCGACAGCTTCTGAGAAAGAAAATAAAATGGCTCTTCAACTAAGAGTCCATCAGTAGTGGAAGCCGTCTGCACCAAACAGGCTCCAACCGCAACACTGGAGGCATCTGTATACAATGTAAGTGGCTTATGCAAATCAGGATGCGAGAGAAGCGGTAACTTCGCCAGGCGATCTTTCAAAGACTCGAACACCAACTGATAATCTGTAGACCATATTTTGAACCTATGACCCTTCTTGGTAAGGTCCATAATAGGAGCCACGATCTCCGAAAAATGGGGAATGAAACGTCTATAGTAGTTACACGTCCCCAGAGAATGCATCTCCTTCACATTGAAGGGAGACGGCATTTCGGCAATGGCTCTGGCCTTCTCAGGATCAGGGGATATGCCTGACTGGCTGATGACACACCCGAGATACTTTGTCTCAGAGGCCGCAAAGTGGGATTTTGATGGCTTGAGCTTGTCCTTATGCTCGTATAACCGTTTCCACACCGTCTGAAGATCGCGAACTTGGTCTTCGGTCGTTCCATCGGTGAACACCAGTATGTCATCGATGTTGGCTTGTGCAAACTTCCCTAACCCTTGTAATACTGTGTCCATGAGTGAGACAAAGGTAGATAGTGCCTCTTTAAAAAAAAAAGGCCATAAAATTCCAACGGAAACAGCCAAGATGGCAGCTGAAAGCTGACCTGGTGTGCATCATCGGATAGGGGAATGCACCAAAACTCACATCGAGCATCAAAAATGTTGAAAATTTTGGCTTTTCCAATCGTTCTCAGAATATCCTCAATGCGTGGCAGTGGATATGACAAGCAACGTGTCACAGCATTGAGTGCACGGTAGTCGCAACAGAAACGATGCGTACCATCTTTCTTAGTCACCAAGACAACCCATGGTGACCACTCTGAGATCGCGCGGGAAATTATTCCGTCACGCAACATATTCTCGGCGGCCTTCTCTGTCGCCTCTCTACTCGCTAACGGAGTGCAGTAGGGTTCTCTGGAGATTAGCGGATGTGTAACAGAATTCTTTAGTCTGCTCTTTATTCTATTTAAGGGATACAATCCATAATAAATTTGGTATATTGACTAACTGATTAAAGCCCGTATTTAATTATGACGAAGCATGTTAGTGTAAAGGAAAGGCCAATCTTGACACTTTAAAATACCGAGGTTTATGATAATGTTTGATGAACTTTATCTTGTCATGTTTTTTTTTAACTCAAGTTTAGTCAAGACCGTGGAAAATCTCGGGGAGTAGCGAACCTTATACTGATACGTTTTTATTAAAAGTTAAATTTGGAGTGTTCAGTTAGTTTTCCATTGAAGGTCATTTTTGGACGTTGATATCCCGAGATTTTTATGACTTTTATTGAACTTTACCTTGACATGTTTTGATAGCAAGTTATAATTAGATTGTTTTTGAGAGACTCCAAGGTCTGTAAACAGGCGATTTCATGAAGTTTAGACTTTCCCGTGAAGGAATGTTCACGAACAAAGGAAAGTAGAAACGCGAGATGATATTTTTAAGCTCTGGATCTTTACGTAGAGGATATTATTAGAATGATTATTAGAACGAGTTTAATAGAATGATTATTATTATGAGAATGATTCCTGAGTAGGATTTTGGTTAGTGAGGCTTGTATTTAAAGATCATGGGTTAGAATGCGCTGACAGTTTAGACAGAGAGTAATAGTTGATCACTGTGAGTTTTTCTGATAGAATGTTAGAACTAGGATAAAGTGAGTTTTGCTCTAGCTAGAGAGTGCTACTAAATATTGCCTCATGTCACTGTGCAAGGAGTGTACAGAGCTAACTAATGTTAGGAGGTGTTGTGCTTCTTGTGTTTTCAGTGAGATGTTTCAGATGCTGCAAGTAATGCGAGTCTTTGCTTTTCCATGTTGTGTGAACACGGTTGCAGATTTATTGTGAGAGAGTTGTCCTCTTCCTCTTCGTGTGGTTAACATTTGTTCTATCCAGGGAGTGGAACCTCTTTCTCCCCATGTGGCTAACATTTGTTCTATCCAGGGAGTGAAACCTTGTTCTCCCCATGTGGCCAACATTTGTTCCATCCAGGGAGTGGAACCTCTTTCTCCCCATGTGGCTAACATTTGTTCTATCCAGGGAGTGAAACCTCTTTCTCCCCATGTGGCTAACATTTGTTCTATCCAGGGAGTGGAACCTCTTTCTCCCCATGTGGCCAACATTTGTTCCATCCAGGGAGTGAAACCTCTTTCTCCCCATGTGGCCAACATTTGTTCTATCCAGGGAGTGAAACCTCTTTCTCCCTATGTGGCCAACATTTGTTCTATCCAGGGAGTGGAACCTCTTTCTCCCCATGTGGCCAATATTTGTTCTATCCAGGGAGTGGAACCTCTTTCTCCCCATGTGGCTAACATTTGTTCTATCCAGGGAGTGAAACCTCTTTCTCCCCATGTGGCCAACATTTGTTCTATCCAGGGAGTGGAACCTCTTTCTCCCCATGTGGCCAACATTTGTTCTATCCAGGGAGTGGAACCTCTTTCTCCCCATGTGGCCAACATTTGTTCTATCCAGGGAGTGAAACCTCTTTCTCCCCATGTGGCTAACATTTGTTCTATCCAGGGAGTGAAACCTCTTTCTCCCCATGTGGCCAACATTTGTTCTATCCAGGGAGTGGAACCTCTTCCTCTCCATGTGGCTAACATTTGTTGTAGCCGGGGAGTGGAGCCTCAAGCATGTTTTCTGTCCAAGCAATTCATCAGCATCATTCATATGTCATTATTTCTCATACATAAATCTGTCGATGTTCTCAAACTCTTTTCAACTTAATTCACAGTGTTACGTGTCAGTTTTGTGGAGGGCCCTCAGTAGTTTCAAGTTACGTGGCTGTTGTCTACGTGGAGTTGTGGAGGGCTGTCAGTAGTTTCAAGTTACGTGGCTGTTGTCTATGTGGAGTTGTGGAGGATCTGGGTATGTTCAGTTTCTTGTGAATAAGACTTCCAGATAGAACCTTTCCTCTCTGACGAGTAGTTTGACGACATTAACTACAACCTTTTTACCCCACTAGACACTTACATAAACAGCTTTAACATCTGTCCTTATTAAGACAGCAGAGCATAACTATTGTCAGTTTTGCCACGTGACCAGCCTAATCAATCACGGCAATGCTGGTTTAGATGATCGATTGCATCAATCTCCATCTGAACTGTCTCGGTGTCTGGGAATCAGTCAAGGCAAAGACACCCGTGTTCTGTGTCAAGAAACTGGATATTATGTCCTTGTGCACATCAGGGCACTGAACTTGTCGAACGATAGTCTCAGAACGACTTTCAGGTGTTGATTCCTCTGTACCAGAATCTTGCTGGATAGAGTCAACTGACTCTGCGAGTGGAGTCAATTTACCAAGAACACATCCACGCTTAAGCTCGATGTGTTTGCTAGAATAATTGATTACTGTCAACACAGGATAGTGATTAGCGTGGAGCTCACATACTGAGTCTACCAGCTCTATCTCCGGCTGTGACAGTAAGAAAAGTGTCTCTATACCTTGAACCATATAAGAATTTCCAGAGGTGAAATACGGTTGGGCTTTCAGTATAAGAGGAATAAGATTGACAGAACGTGAATAGAGAATAGAAGAACGCTGGACACGAAGAACAGAAGCAATGTGCGCATTTAACTTTAAAAGAATCTTCTTTTTATGAATGTTTAGAATTGTAATCTATAGCAGCACCAGAACGAGACAAAAAATCACGCCCCAGAATGGCGGAACGGTTCATGTTGCGAACCACATAAAAGCAATGAGAAACAGTGACTCCAGCAATAGAGATAGGTAGGTAAACTCTGCCAATTACTCTCATGGGAGCTGCAGTAACAGTCTGCAGAGTAATTCTAGCAGGCAAGAGTTTAGGAGCAGAAGTAAGGATCTGTAAAGAGGATCCTTGTTAAGACAGACACTAGCTCCTGAGTCTAACAACGCTCTAATTCTAAAGATCCTACTGAGACAAGAACAGACGTAGGTGTAGGAAGATTTGCTGGCAAGGAGAGTAGTGGTGATGTATGTGGAAAAAAAATATTTGCTGGCAAGGAGAGTAGTGGTGATGTATGTGGAAAAAAAATACTTCTTGGCAGGTTTCGATGGGGTAATTATGATATCTGACACGCTCGAGTTCACAGAGCGCCGGTTAACTAGTTTAAATGTGAACGATCTTGTCGCACACTCTGCCTACAGAATCTGGCTATATGACTCTGCTTACAAAATCTGGCTATATGACCCTGCCTACAGAATCTGGCTATATGACCTTGCCTACAGAATCTGGCTATATGACCCTGGCTACAGAATCTGGCTATATGACCCCGCCTTCCACAATTATAACAAGATCTAGTTTCTCGTGGTTGTGTACTCGAAGGTTTAGCCCTCCTGGTATTAGAGCTCTGGTTGTCTGTCCAACCTTTTTCGAAGTGTGAAGGTGGGAGTCGAGAGTTCTCCTGATGAGAGACTAGCTGTACTCTCTGCGAAGCCATACTAGGAGTCTCTCTATGTGTCGTCATCTCATTGGTTGGTAGAGAGCCTGAAATAAAAGCCTGTCGGGAACTACAACTAAGATTCACCGACTTCATGAGAGCAGTTTCCTGTAAAGCTAACTCCATCGCCTGTGAAAACGTAAGAGGTTTATCTCTTAATAATTTAGCCTTCAGTGCTCTGTGAAGTAGTGCATCAACGAATGACTGCACCAGTTGCCTCTGCGCCAGCGGAGTTGCCAGTTCCGCCGCAGAGTAAGCAACTCTGACTGCCTCGCCGATACTATCAGCCAGCGCTTGAATGGCCTCTCTGGAAGCTTGAGACAGGATTAGTTGTATATGTTACCACTACCATACACTCTTGCCGTAGAACAGACCTTGAGACAGGATTAGTTGTATATGTTACCACTGCCATACACTCTTGCCGTAGAACAGATCTTGAGACAGGATTAGTTGTATATGTTACCACTGCCATACACTCTTGCCGTAGAACAGACCTTGAGACAGGATTAGTTGTATATGTTACCACTGCCATACACTCTTGCCATAGAACAGACCTTGAGACAGGATTAGTTGTATATGTTACCACTGCCATACACTCTTGCCGTAGAACAGACCTTGAGACAGGATTAGTTGTATATGTTACCACTGCCATACGCTCTTGCCGTAGAACATACTTTGAGACACCAGTTATTAAATGTATATGGTTGGAAATCAAACTTCCAAAGCAGAGCCAAACCTTAATCGGGTTTCTGTATCTTAATCCAAATTCAATAGCATCGTGGTATGATCACTTTATAAGTATGATGGATTATGTTTTGTCTTTTAATTTAAGGGATATAATTGTTCTTGGAGATTTCAATATTAATTACAGACAAACAGATGCTACATAGAATGATATTGTTTTATCATACAATTTATCCCAAATTATCACTAAACCTACCAGAGTAACTGAAACATCATCCACACTAATAGATCACATATATGTAGCTCATCCAGAAAACATTATAGAATGTAAAGTCCCTCACACATCACTGAGTGATCACTATCTGGTCTATAGCAGATGGACACAACATGGCTTGAAAATTCCCCAAAATAACATAGCAGTATTAAATTTAGAAGTTTTAGCAAATTCAGCTTAGAATCACTTCTGAAAGAGTTACAAGCAGCATCTCCAGATCATGTGTACCAACCAACTGACCCTGATAAGGCTCTGGAATACTGGATAAAAACCTTCAGGATATATTTGACAAGCATGTTCCTATTAATGAGATGAGAGTTAAACATCAAGTGAAGTCCCCCTGGATAACACCTGAGATATTGCAAGTCATGAGGGAAAGGGATCATGCCCACAAAATTAAGGAATTCACTAGCTACTGATTACTTAGGAATAGAGTTCAGTATTTAATTAGGCAAGAAAAGAGAAATTACTTTAAGAACCTAGTTCAGAATAAATCAGACTTTAAGTCTGTCTGGAAACCAATTAACATTCTAGCAAACAAGAGAAAACAGTCTGATTTGCAGAGTTATAATCATGTGCCCGAATGTGAAGAGTTCAGCAATCACTTCAGAGAAGAAGTCATTATCTTAAAATCTTCACTACCAACCCCTAATTTTGACTTAAGTGAATTAAATAAATTTATAGGTAGCAAATGTGCAAATCTAAAGCAACCCAGTATTCCTTTCATGTCAGTTAGTGAAGTTTACAATTATCTTTCATCTTTAAAGAACAATAACACAGCAGGACTTGATGAAATCAGCAACAAGATATTACGCTACTCAGCCCCAGTAATTACACATACACTAACAAACATTTACAATCAGAGCATTGCACATTTTCATTTTCCTCAGGCTTTTAACATTGCACAAAATATATCCCCTTTTAAAATCTGGTTCGGAGAAAAATCCCTCAAGCTATAGACCAATTTCCATTCTATCAACTTTTGTCAAAACCCCTAGAAAAACACATACAAAAACAACCTTACAACACATGCAAGAAAATGATTTGATTGTTGACTGTCAGTCAGGTTTTAGGCCGAAACATTCATGCCACACAGCTCTTATAAAAATGACAGAATGTTGGTTGTCTGATATAAACGATGATAAATTATGTGCTGTTGTCTTTGTTGACTTTAAAAAAGCATTTGACATGACTGATCATGAAATCCTAGTTAGAAAGCTTGAGACTTATAGATTACACTCTGATTTGACAAAATTTATTACATCTTTTCTTTCCAACAGACAACAGGTAGTTTGCCTCTAAAACTCTAAGTCAAGTTCATCTGTGGTTGATAATGGTGTTCCACAAGGGTCTATTCTTGATCCTCTCCTTTTCACCATCAACATCAATGATCTTCCACTTCATCTAAAAAAATCATCTTGCGACCTCTTTGCTGATGACTGCACAGTTTACATCAGTGACAATGACTGAGTCAACTCTTCAAATTGAAAAAAACAGGCTAATTAACTGGAGCAACAACAACAGAATGCTCATAAACACCAACAAAACAAAATTCATGCTCATTACAACAAGACAGAAATTAACAAAATTCATAAAACAACAACACTACAGCTCCATGCTGGAACTTCACAGACAGAGAATGTTAGTGAACATAAAACTCTAGGTCTCATGATTGACCACCACCTCAGCTGGAATCATCATGTAGACAATCTAACCAAACTCACTGCACAAAAAGTTTACCAATTTACTAAAATTAAACATTTTCTTGACATTGACACCAGAAGAATATACTACATATCACAGATACAAACACACTTGGACTACTGTTCCACAGTCTGGGATGGTTGTTCCATGTCAAACATGAAAAGACTTTACTCACTTAAAAAACGAGCTTATAGATGACAAACATGCACATATTACAAATAAGGACAAATATCGTGATATCTTGATATCTCAAGGAGAGATTTCTTTTAAATAAGGCCAAGCTAATTCATAAAATTCTATCGCACAATGCTCCACCCTATCTGTGGTCATTGTTCAAATCCAACCCAAAACACAGTCAACGTTTAAGCAATTGTATTCTCCCAAAACCAAGGCTTGACATGTTTAAAAAAATCTTCTCTTACTCAGCTGCCTACCTTTGGAATGTCCTACCAATTCACGTAAAACTTATAAGTAATACTCGTTCTTATAACTTTAAACATTGTCAACATCTGATTGATATCGATTATATGCCTCCCTAAGCATAGTTTAAAGTATGGGTTGAGTGTTGTAATTTTTTTAAATATTGCTTTTCTATAAATTTGTTAGTTTTGAACGAATGTAAGAATGCAGTTTATTTCATGTTGCTGCATAAATCAGAGTGTGGAGTGTATGGACATGAGATAAGTTTATTATTTATTTATGTAATCATTTAATATGTCTTCATGATTATTATGCTCATTAACGAATGGTGAATGACTAACTGAATGAAAGCTGTATGATGAAGGGTAGAATGTCAGACGAGCCTGCATGACTAATTCTTAACCCTTTGAAAATAAAGTATGTTCATTCGTTCGTTCTCCAGGAGTCTATTTAATAGAGGCCAACGTATGCCAGGCCTCCAGAGGAGTGTCTAGTAGAGGCTAACGTATGCCAGGCCTCCAGAGGAGTCTGTCTAGTAGAGGCTAACGTATGCCAGACCTCCAGAAGAGTCTGCAGCGCCCCGTATCGTGCTAGTAAGATAGACACAAACTCCTCCCATGACTCTTGAACCTGAAGACGCTGCCTGACGAACTCTGCCAGCGAACCTGTGGTGCGTAAATACACCAAATTCTTCTTGTTTGGCGTACCAGCATTCCTTAAGTCCAACAGCTTATCAAGCTCATCCAGCCATGATTTCAGTTTTGCTGGGTCCCAGTCGAATCTTTGCTACAGCTGACATCACATGGGAACACCTCAAGTCATTGCTGACTTGGGACAGGGTATCTTACAATAACCCCAGCAAGTCTGGCGTGGATGGAGCTGAAGCCATCGTGCGTCTTTCAGTAGTGTAACTTACTTATTCTCACTATGTTAGCAATGGGGTAAATACAATACAACAGTAGAAAGCAATATCACCAATTATTCAATGCAATGCCACCTCAAACATAAGAATATCATCAACTATAATAATGCTATACTATAATTATACCTGGAAAAGAAATTCAATCATATACAATGGTAAAAAGCCCCTACAATAATTATCCATGCACTAAAGAAAATCAGTGCAATAATCAACACATGAAGAAATACTAACCAAAGTACTAATTAATCCTGTAGGAAAATGTCACACTGAGCAAAGTTCAGACTGTCCGAATGCACAAAAGTTACTATCTGTGAACTTGAGATTCCTACTAGGACAAGTACATCCTGCTACTACTATCTTGTTTTATACTTGTTCCTATTTCTACAATTGCTATGAACTCACAATAGTATTAAGTTCACTATTGAAGAACAGCTGCTTGGATCTGATGTAGAAAACTGTCACTACTAAATGTCAAAAGTCTATTACACATGTAGCACAAAGTTACCTCAACAGTTCTGCGTAGAATTAAATGATGAAAAGTTCTGTACAGGTGTTGGAGGATCATCCACAGGAACAGTTTAAGATCAGCCATACTAGACTGTGGCAGGAAGTTAGATGTGTTCCAGACTGTGACAGGAAGCTAGATGTGCTCCAGACTGTGGCAGGAAGTTAGATGTGCTCCAGACTGTGGCAGGAAGATAGATGTGCTCCAGACTGTGGCAGGAAGTTAGATGTGCTCCAGACTGTGGCAGGAAGATAGATGTGCTCCAGACTGTGGCAGGAAGTTAGATGTGCTCCAGACTGTGGCAGGAAGATAGATGTGCTCCAGACTGTGGCAGGAAGCTAGATGTGCTCCAGACTGTGGCAGGAAGTTAGATGTGCTCCAGACTGTGGCAGGAAGATAGATGTGCTCCAGACTGTGGCAGGAAGCTAGATGTGCTCCAGACTGTGGCAGGAAGCTAGATGTGCTCCAGACTGTGGCAGGAAGTTAGATGTGCTCCAGACTGTGGCAGGAAGTTAGATGTGCTCCAGACTGTGGCAGGAGGTTAGATGTGCTCCAGACTGTGGCAGGAAGCTAGATGTGCTCCAGACTGTGGCAGGAAGTTAGATGTGCTCCAGACTGTGGCAGGAAGTTAGATGTGCTCCAGACTGTGGCAGGAAGCTAGATGTGCTCCAGACTGTGGCAGGAAGTTAGATGTGCTCCAGACTGTGGCAGGAAGTTAGATGTGCTCCAGACTGTGGCAGGAAGCTAGATGTGCTCCAGACTGTGGCAGGAAGTTAGATGTGCTCCAGACTGTGGCAGGAAGCTAGATGTGCTCCAGACTGTGGCAGGAAGTTAGATGTGCTCCAGACTGTGACAAGAAGCTAGATGTGCTCCAGACTGTGACAAGAAGTTAGATGTGTTCCAGACTGTGACAAGAGGTTAGATGTGCTCCAGACTGTGGCAAGAAGTTAGATGTGCTCCAGACTGTGGCAGGAGGTTAGATGTGCTCCAGACTGTGGCAGGAAGCTAGATGTGCTCCAGACTGTGGCAGGAAGTTAGATGTGCTCCAGACTGTGGCAGGAAGTTAGATGTGCTCTAGACTGTGGCAGGAAGCTAGATGTGCTCCAGACTGTGGCAGGAAGTTAGATGTGCTCCAGACTGTGGCAGGAAGTTAGATGTGCTCCAGACTGTGGCAGGAAGCTAGATGTGCTCCAGACTGTGGCAGGAAGTTAGATGTGCTCCAGACTGTGGCAGGAAGCTAGATGTGCTCCAGACTGTGGCAGGAAGTTAGATGTGCTCCAGACTGTGACAAGAAGCTAGATGTGCTCCAGACTGTGACAAGAAGTTAGATGTGTTCCAGACTGTGACAAGAGGTTAGATGTGCTCCAGACTGTGGCAGGAAGCTAGGTGTGCTCCAGACTGTGGCAGGAAGCTAGATGTGCTCCAGACTGTGACAAGAAGCTAGATGTGCTCCAGACTGTGGCAAGAAGTTAGATGTGCTCCAGACTGTGGCAGGAGGTTAGATGTGCTCCAGACTGTGGCAGGAAGCTAGGTGTGCTCCAGACTGTGGCAAGAAGTTAGATGTGTTCCAGACTGTGGCAGGAGGTTAGATGTGCTCCAGACTGTGGCAGGAAGCTAGGTGTGCTCCAGACTGTGGCAGGAAGCTAGATGTGCTCCAGACTGTGACAAGCTAGATGTGCTCCAGACTGTGGCAGGAAGATAGATGTGCTCTAGACTGTGACAAGCTTGATGTGCTCCAGACTGTGGCAGGAAGCTAGATGTGCTCCATGTCAAACATGAAAAGACTTTACTCACTTAAAAAACGAGCTTATAGATGACAAACATGCACATATTACAAATAAGGACAAATATCGTGATATCTTGATATCTCAAGGAGAGATTTCTTTTAAATAAGGCCAAGCTAATTCATAAAATTCTATCGCACAATGCTCCACCCTATCTGTGGTCATTGTTCAAATCCAACCCAAAACACAGTCAACGTTTAAGCACTTGTATTCTCCCAAAACCAAGGCTTGACATGTTTAAAAAAATCTTCTCTTACTCAGCTGCCTACCTTTGGAATGTCCTACCAATTCACGTAAAACTTATAAGTAATACTCGTTCTTATAACTTTAAACATTGTCAACATCTGATTGATATGGACTATATGCCTCCCTAAGCATAGTTTAAAGTATGGGTTGAGTGTTGTAATTTTTTTTAAATATTGCTTTTCTATAAATTTGTTAGTTTTGAACGAATGTAAGAATGCAGTTTATTTCATGTTGCTGCATAAATCAGAGTGTGGAGTGTATGGACATGAGATAAGTTTATTATTTATTTATGTAATCATTTAATATGTCTTCATGATTATTATGCTCATTAACGAATGGTGAATGACTAACTGAATGAAAGCTGTATGATGAAGGGTAGAATGTCAGACGAGCCTGCATGACTAATTCTTAACCCTTTGAAAATAAAGTATGTTCATTCGTTCGTTCTCCAGGAGTCTATTTAATAGAGGCCAACGTATGCCAGGCCTCCAGAGGAGTCTGTCTAGTAGAGGCTAACGTATGCCAGGCCTCCAGAGGAGTCTGTCTAGTAGAGGCTAACGTATGCCAGACCTCCAGAAGAGTCTGCAGCGCCCCGTATCGTGCTAGTAAGATAGACACAAACTCCTCCCATGACTCTTGAACCTGAAGACGCTGCCTGACGAACTCTGCCAGCGAACCTGTGGTGCGTAAATACACCAAATTCTTCTTGTTTGGCGTACCAGCATTCCTTAAGTCCAACAGCTTATCAAGCTCATCCAGCCATGATTTCAGTTTTGCTGGGTCCCAGTCGAATCTTTGCTACAGCTGACATCACATGGGAACACCTCAAGTCATTGCTGACTTGGGACAGGGTATCTTACAATAACCCCAGCAAGTCTGGCGTGGATGGAGCTGAAGCCATCGTGCGTCTTTCAGTAGTGTAACTTACTTATTCTCACTATGTTAGCAATGGGGTAAATACAATACAACAGTAGAAAGCAATATCACCAATTATTCAATGCAATGCCACCTCAAACATAAGAATATCATCAACTATAATAATGCTATACTATAATTATACCTGGAAAAGAAATTCAATCATATACAATGGTAAAAAGCCACTACAATAATTATCTATGCACTAAAGAAAATCAGTGCAATAATCAACACATGAAGAAATACTAACCAAAGTACTAATTAATCCTGTAGGAAAATGTCACACTGAGCAAAGTTCAGACTGTCCGAATGCACAAAAGTTACTATCTGTGAACTTGAGATTCCTACTAGGACAAGTACATCCTGCTACTACTATCTTGTTTTATACTTGTTCCTATTTCTACAATTGCTATGAACTCACAATAGTATTAAAGTTCACTATTGAAGAACACAGCTGCTTGGATCTGATGTAGAAAACTGTCACTACTAAATGTCAAAAGTCTATTACACATGTAGCACAAAGTTACCTCAACAGTTCTGCGTAGAATTAAATGATGAAAAGTTCTGTACAGGTGTTGGAGGATCATCCACAGGAACAGTTTAAGATCAGCCATACTAGACTGTGGCAGGAAGTTAGATGTGTTCCAGACTGTGACAGGAAGCTAGATGTGCTCCAGACTGTGGCAGGAAGTTAGATGTGCTCCAGACTGTGGCAGGAAGATAGATGTGCTCCAGACTGTGGCAGGAAGTTAGATGTGCTCCAGACTGTGGCAGGAAGATAGATGTGCTCCAGACTGTGGCAGGAAGTTAGATGTGCTCCAGACTGTGGCAGGAAGATAGATGTGCTCCAGACTGTGGCAGGAAGCTAGATGTGCTCCAGACTGTGGCAGGAAGTTAGATGTGCTCCAGACTGTGGCAGGAAGATAGATGTGCTCCAGACTGTGGCAGAAGCTAGATGTGCTCCAGACTGTGGCAGGAAGATAGATGTGCTCCATACTGTGATAGGAAGATAGATGTGCTCCAGACTGTGACAGGAAGATAGATGTGCTCCAGACTGTGGCAGGAAGATAGATGTGCTCCAGACTGTGGCAGGAAGCTAGATGTGCTCCAGACTGTGACAGGAAGCTAGATGTGCTCCAGACTGTGGCAGGAAGCTAGATGTGCTCCAGACTGTGACAAGCTTGATGTGCTCCAGACTGTTAGTGGAATTAGTCATCAGCGCCGACTTGAATATAACAGTCGCTTGATACTTTTCCGGTAGATTGTCCAACAAAGATTACAGCTACAAAGTACTATGTCAGTAAATATCTAGCACACCAATGGTCTAGACACTGACTTACAGAAAATAGCACAAATGCTTTCTTTAATCTAATAACCAGCACAAAATTAGGCTCAACTTGCTATCTGCCTTAACCAATGAGGTCAATCTTGGCTATTATTAATTTAATATTATTTGCCAAGCTAGCGCAAAAAAAAAACTGTATTAAAAAACTATGAGATACTTTAAACTGAACAAAAACACCTAAATGAAGACTGTGTGAAGCAAAGACGTAGACAGAGAAGTTGGTGTTGGCCCATGAAAGAAAGTGCCAGTTGCGAGCACTGCTTGTAGACCTGCACTACCTATACATGTATCGTGCATCTGTCTGTTATTACAGTGACTGCTAGTTACAGACACGGCAATACTTATAAAGATTTGTATTACTATCATCAAACTTCTGCTATAGAAATATACTAACAAGGACAACACACACAGGGAACAGTGTGAAGTAAATAACAACTGGTGTGAACATAAACTCACACTTTACTGATGGAAAAGATGGGTGATGATATCGTGAGGGTGGAAGATATTTGATAACATTCAATACAGAAAAATGAAACACGATAGTCCTCTCACCGACAAGAACTTGTTTGCCATATGAGAAGAGAGAAACCAGCTCTCACACTACATGAAAACAGCAAGTAAACAAAATGCAAGTACTACTAAAAGTGCAACACTTTCTACATCAGAATATAAGTACAGAATACACACAACAATCACAGAAAATCTCTAGACCCAAAGGTCTATACACATTCTTTAGTTCAGCAACTTTATGACAGGAAAACAAATGCCTGACATTATGTCACTAACAACTACCTGACTCTTTACCTAGATCATAATAGGAAATAATCTCATAATGTCTCCAAAAGGAGCATTCTATGCACAAGTCGCTACATTTATTGTCCCAGCATAAATAAAGCAGTAAGCAAATGTTTCTATCTCACACAGCGGGGTAGGTTCGAACTGAGATAACTCAGGAAAAACTGTCACAAAGAATGAAGAAAACTGACATGTTGGAGAAACTAGCAGTTTTTTAATATAAGAAATGGATTCGCTTTCGTTGCAGGGCCATTTTGTGAATAAACTTTTATTCGATATTGTTATTTAAAAGAGAAACAAATTTTCTTCTGTATAAATTGTCATGCTCTCTCTCTCTCTTTTATACACACACACACACACACGAACGCGCGCACACACTTATACACAACACAGCAACACACACTCACTTATACACAACACCTACACACACTCACTCACTACACACTCCATCCTACACAGTAAACATATGTGTACACGCAAGTTTAGGAAATAGGAATTTTTAATCACTCCAATAAACAAGGGCAGATAATGATGGTTTTCATTTCACATTGTGTGTGCAAGAGTTGCCTCCCAGAGGCTTGAATTTGTCAGTGAGTTTGTTAGGTGTGTGTGTGAGAGTGTGTGTGTGTGTGTGTGTGTTGTGGTGACATGGGAAGATAAAAACAGAGAGGAAAGTGTGCATGAACGAAGGAGAAAGACTAGGAAACAACATACATTCTGAAACAAGAAACTTGAAAAACCATGAGACATGAAAATAGAACAAAGAAAACAAGTATACCATGAGAACAGACATAAGATGATAATTATTATTCTATGAGAGAGAGAGAGAGAGAGAGAGAGAGAAAGAAAGAGAGAGAGATGCTGATTATTATTGTATGGTGACTAAGTGGGTCTATGAGAGACATCTCTGATAGATGTAAGGGCTTATAGGGGTGCAGATGTCAACAGTGATCACAATCTGTGCATAGGGAAAATAAAACTAAAATTGAAAAGTCAACACAAGAAATCAGTACAGAGAAAGATAAACATCCACAGCCTACAAGAAGAAAATACTAACATTAATTTCAATCAGGAACTTGCCAATCATTCCACAACACCCAGTGAAGTTGAGGAGTTAGGTATAGATGAATTATGGAATTCTTACAGCACAGCCATAATCACAGCAGCAAAAGCAAGCGCTGGACTGGAAAAACCAAATAGAAAAGCATGGATATCAGATAAAACATGGAAGTATATACATGAAAGACAAGCAGTCAAATTAGACATGTTGAATGCAAAAACAGATCTTGGAAAAGATCTAGTGAAAGCAACATACAAAAAAATAGACAAGAAAGTAAAAAGTTCAGCTAGAAGGGACAAAAGAGAATACATAGACAATATGGCGAAAGAGGCAGAAAAAGCAGCAAAAACAGGAGACAGCAAAACATTATATAACATACAAAAGAGGCTAACAGGTACTATTACATCTAAAGAAAGACCAATCCTTAGCAAAACTGGAACCCTATTAACATCAAATAAAGACCAAAAGCAAAGATGGGCTGAACACTTCCAAGAAATACTTAATTGACCACACCCAAAAGAATTGTTAAACCTTGAAACTGACTTACCAGCCCCACAACTAAATGTCAACCTAGATGAAATTAAATTGCATGAAATTGAAACAGCAGTGAATTTAATGGCTAACAACAAAGCTGCAGGTGAAGATGAAATAACAGCCGGGATGCTAAAAGCTATCAATAGTGACAACATGAGACAACTACAGAGAATGTTTAACAAGATTTGGAAAGAAGAGAAGGTTCCTTCTAAATGGAAAAAAGGAATAATTGTTAAAATACCAAAAAAAAGGCAACCTTAGTGACTGTAACATCTGGAGAGGAGTAACCTTAATATTAGTTGTATCAAAAGTATTTTGCAAGATCATTTTGAATAGACTTAGAGATATAGTGGATACTGCAATGAGAGAAGAACAAGCAGGATTTCAAAAAGGGAGAAGCTGTCTCGACCAGATCTTTACTCTAAGAATAATACTTGAAGAACATATTGAAAAGCAGAAACCATTAATACTGGACTTCATAGATTTTAAAAAGGCATTTGATAGCATACACAGAGATTCATTATGGAGAATTTTAAGTCTATATGGAATACAATCTAAAATTGTCAGCATCATTAAGGACTTCTACAATGGATATGCTTGTGCAGTCAAGACAGAAGAAGGGATGAGTGAATGGTTCCAGATTGAAACAGGTGTGAAACAAGGATGTATACTGTCTCCTTTACTTTTTGGGATTACAATAGACTTCATAATGAAAAAATGCTGCACAGGTAACACAGGTATTGACTGGGTACATGAGACCCAACTAGAAGATCTTGATTTTGCTGATGACATAACTCTTATCAGTAATAATGTGAATTCCATGCAAGAAAAAACAGATAGCCTGTCTTCATTGGCTAGCAAAATAGGACTTGAAATTAACAAGGACAAAACAAAAATAATGAAAATTCCCATTAATCAAAATGGAAAAATACACATAGAAGGGACAGATATTGAAGAAGTCAATCAATTTGCATACCTTGGCAGCTACATAGACCAGGATGGTGACACTAGAAAGGAAGTTAGGATCAGAATTGCAAAAGCAGCATCAATCTTCAAGAATCTTGAGAACATATGGAATTCAAAAGTTATAAGCACAAAAACCAAGTTAAGACTATTCAATTCAAACGTAATATCCACCCTCATTTATGCATGCGAAAGCTGGAAAACAACTAAAGAAATAGAAAAGAAATTAGACTCTTTTGAAAACAAATACATAAGGAAAATACTCAGCATCAAGTGGAATGAATTCAAGAACAATACAGAGATAAGAAAGATGACTGAACAACAATCAGTCTCATGGGTGATCAGGAAAAGGAGATGGACATATGCTGGTCACTTGATGAGAAGAAATGATCAGAGAATCCCAAAACAAGCTATCAAGTGGAACACAACAGGCCGAAGAAAAAGGGGCAGACCGCGTGAAACTCTGAAGAGGGCATTATTAAGAGAGGCCAAGTTAACAGGCATAAAATTCTTTGATGAGGTTGAAAGACTCGCCGAAGACAGGAAAAATTGGCGAACTACTTTGCGAGCCCTATGTGATGTTTAACGGCACGGGAAGGATATAAGATATAAGATAAGATAAGACTAAGAGCGATGCTAATTATTATTGTATGTTGAGAGAGAGAGATGCTAGTTAGTATTGTATGTTGACTAAGAGAAATGCTAGTTATTATTGTATGGTGAGAGAGAGATTGATTGATTGATTGATTGATTGATTGATCTTTATTTCAAAAGGGTTAAGAACTGGGCACGCAGGCCCGTCTGATATTCTGTCCTTTATCATACATCTTTCACTCTATTCCAGACATTCTACAAATATGTTGTTCATATAACAAACATAACTAACATTGAAGCTGAGAGACATAAAATAAAATATAACATTTACGTTTCGCTCTTAAACATTCACTCAGTACAGAAGTAACTACATACATTATAAATGACTATCTACTAAACAAAATTTTTGGGACTATTCAGAAAACAATTGTATTCGGTGTCTGTAAGAGCAGCTTAAGATAACTTTTAAGTTTTATAATTCATGGAGGCATGTAGTCGACATCAAATAGATATTGGGAAAGCTTGTAGTTGTAGGAAGGAGTATAATTTATATTTTTTATATAGGATGGGAGGGTATTCCAAAGATGAGCAGCAGAATAACTAAAGCTTTTCTTGTAAAGATCAAGTCTAGGTTTTGGAAGACATATGTTGTTCAAGCGTTGGCTGCATTTTAGGCTAAATTTAAACACGTTCCATAGATAAGGCGGGGCATGCCGTGAAATAATTTGATGTAATAACTTGGCTTTGTTGAAGAGGAACCTGTTCTTAAGAGGTAGTATTTTGATACGTTTGTGATGATTAGTTGTTTGTGCTTGATCTTTGTCACTAATAAGCTTTACTGCTTGCTTTTGGAGAGAGCAAAGCCTCTTTGTATTTGACACTGAGCAACCATCCCAAACTGTTGAGCAATAGTCTAAATGTGTTTGTATATGAGATATGTAGTATGTCTTCCTAGTGTCTTGATCTATGAAGTGCTTAATTTTAGCTAATTGGTATACTTTTTGTGCGATGAGTTTTGTTAGACATTGTACATGAGAGTTCCAGGTCAGATGTTGGTCAATAATAAGACCTAGTGTTTTGTGCTCGCTAACGTTTTTTATCTGTGATGTTTCTGTACAGAGTCGAAGTGTTGTTTTTGTTGCGTTTTGTAGTTTCTGTCTTGTTGTTATGAGCATTGATTTTGTTTTATCGGTGTTTATAATCATGCCATTATTTTTGCTCCATCTAATTAAATTGTATAACTCGACCTGAAGAGTTGATTCTAGATTAACACAGTCGTAGTCACTGGTGTAGACTGTGCAATCATCGGCAAAAAGGTCACAAGAAGAGTGTTTAAGATGAAGTGGAAGATCATCGATATAGATAGCAAAGAGCAACGGGCCTAGAATAGAACCTTGCAGAACACCAGTGTCAACTTTAGCAGAATTTGATAGAGAATTGTTGAAGAACACTACCTGTTGTCCGTCTGAAAGAAATGATGCAATTAATTTTATTAGGTCAGGGTGCAGTCTATAAGTCTTTATTTTTCTTACAAGAATACCGTGGTCAATCATATCAAATGCCTTTTTAAAGTCCACAAAGATGGCACCACATAGTCTATCGTCATTTATGTTTACTAACCAGTTTTCTGTCATTTTGATAAGAGCTGTGTGGCAGGAATGATTGGGTCTAAAGCCTGACTGACTGTCTATGAGTAAATTGTTCTCTTGCATGTGTTGTAGAGTTATTTTGTGTATGTGTTTTTCGAGTGGTTTTGATAATGACGATAATATGGATATTGGTCTATAGTTGGTAAGATTGTTGGATGAGCCAGATTTAAAGAGAGGATACAGTTGAGCAGTTTTAAAAGCCTCAGGGAAATAACATTTTGCAATGCACTGGTTGTAAATATATGTTAGTGTATGTGAAATGAAAGGTGCAGCATAACGTAAGATCTTATTACTAATATCATCAAGCCCAGCTGTATTGTTGTTTTTTAAGGTTAAGAGATAATTGTGAACTTCACTGACTGTTAAGAATGGAATGTGTAACTGTTTAAAATCAGTACATCTGCTAGAGAGATGCTAGTTAGTATTGTATGTTGACTAAGAGAGATGCTAGTTATTATTGTATGGTGAATAAAAGAGATGTTAGTTATATTGTATAGTTATTAAGAGAGATATTAGTTATTATTTTGTGGTGACTGAGAGAGATGGTAGTTATTATTCTATGGAGACTGAGAAAGATGTTAGTTATTATGTATGGTGAGAAAAAGAGAGAGATGGTAGTTATTATTGTATTGTGGGAGAGATGGTAGTTATTATTGTATTGTGGGAGAGATGGTAGTTATTATTGTATTGTGGGAGAGATGGTATTTATTATTGTATGGTGAGAGAGATGGTAGTTATTATTGTATTGTGAGAGAGATGGTAGTTATTATTGTATGGTGAGATAGAGAGAGATGGTAGTTATTATTGTATGGTGAGATAGAGAGATGGTGGTTATTATTGTATGGTGAGATAGAGAGAGATGGTAATTATAATTGTATGGTGAGAGAGAGAGAGATGGTAGTTATGTCAGGAGTTTAAAGGGCCGAAACACTTGTCTGCGGGGGGGTACTTCCTCTGATGATCTGAAGGAGTTGTGTTGTTGTTCCGCTCTCTACGGTAGAGAGTTTCCTGCATACATACTGTATGGCGAGAGAGAGAGTGAGATGGTAGTTATTACTGTATGGTGAGAGAGAAAGAGTGAGATTGTAGTTATTACTGTATGGTGAGAGAGAGAGAGAGATGGTAGTTATTATTGTATGGCAAGAGAGAGAGAGAGATGGTAGTTATTATTGTGTGGTGAGAGAGAGAGAGTGAGATGGTAGTTATTATTGTATGGTGAGAGAGAGTGAGATGGTAATTAAAATTGTATGGTGAGAGAGAGAGAGATGGTAGTTATTATTGTATGGTGTGAGAGAGAGAGAGAGATGGTAGTTATTATTGTATGGTAAGAGAGAGAGAGAGAGAGTGAGATGGTAGTTATTATTGTATGGTGAGAGAGAGAGAGAGTGAGATGGTAGCTGTTATTGTATGGTGAGAGAGAGAGTGAGATGGTAGTTATTATTGTATGGTGAGAGAGAGAGAGAGAGATGATAGTTATTATTGTATGGTTAGAGAGAGAGAGAGAGAGAGAGAGATGGTAGTTATTATTGTATGTGAGAGAGAGAGAGAGATGGTAGTTATTATTGTATGGTGAGAGAGAGAGAGATGGTAGTTATTATTGTATGGTGAGAGAGAGAGAGATGGTAGTTATTATTGTATGGTGAGAGAGAGAGAGATGGTAGTTATTATTGTATGGTGAGAGAGAGAGAGAGATGGTATTATATTGTATGGTGAGAAAGAGAGATGGAGTTATTATTGTATGGTGAGAGAGAGAGAGTGAGATGGTAGTTATTATTGTATGGTGAGAGAGAGAGTGATGGTAGTTATTATTGTATGGTGAGAAAGAGAGAGATGGTAGTTATTATTGTATGGTGAGAGAGAGAGAGTGAGATGGTAGTTATTATTGTGTGGTGAGAGAGAGAGAGTGATGGTAATTATTATTGTATGGTGAGAAAGAGAGAGTGAGATGGTAGTTTTTATTGTATGGTGAGAGAGAGAGTGAGATGGTATTATTATTGTATGGTGACTGAAATAGATGGTAGTTATTATTATACATTGACTGACAGAGATGTTAGCTGTTGTTGTATTTTGACTCAGAAAGATGCTAGCTATTATTGAATGGTGACTGGGAGAGATGGTAGTTATTATAGTATCGTAATGGAGAGAAATTCTGGTTATTATTGTATGATGACTGAGAGAGATGTTATTTGGTATTGTATGGTGAGAGAGAGTGATGCTAGTTATTATTGTATAGTGACTGAGAGAGATTGTATTTATTATTGTATGATGAATGAGAGAGATGGTAGTTATTATTTTATGTATACTGAGAGAGATGGTAGTTATTATTGTATGGTGACTGAGAAATTTGATAATTATTATTTTATGATGAATGAGAGAGATTGTAGTTATTTTTGTATGGTAATTGAGAGATATGCAAGTTATTATTGTTTGGGGACTGAGACAGATCTAGTTATTATTGTATGATGACTGAGAGAGACTGCAGCTATTAGTTTATTATGAAGATAAAATAGGTAAAAAAAAAAAAAAAAAGATAAATTTGCCCTGTGTACGGAATGTCAGTGGTTGTGCTTGCATTTTCTCAGAAGAAATCTTTTCATGTCAAAGTTTCAGTTGTTCTGTCAATGTTTGTGGTACTGTCAAAGTTTCAGTTGTTCTGTCAATGTTTGTGGTACTGTCAATGTTTCAATGAAACTGTGTCATGAGCTTAATAATCCACCGTTCCTTTTCCAATTTTTGAGCAAAAGAATGAAAGAAATCTTTGCTAGAACACAGTAGCAAAAGGGAATATTTCTACAAGTTCACATTATAAACAAAGTTCTTTTACTATCACAAATATCACATTCTAACAAAAACATGAATAATTCCTTCACAATTACCACATTTAAGTTCACAAGTAAATATTTTATTCAGAAAGATGATGCTATAAGCAATTGTTCTCAAGTCTTCCATTCAACTCAGTGTTTGACTCTAGTATAATCTACCATACAAGTGACTCAGTGTCTGACTATTGTATAATTCACCATACAAGTAACTCATTATCTGATTTTTATATAATCTGTCATACAATTAACTCACTATTTGACTCTTGTATAATCTACAACACAGGTAACACAATGTTTGACTCTTATATAATCTACCAAACAAGTAACACAATGCCTTATTCTTATATAATCTACCATACACGTAACACAATACATTACTCTTATATAATCTACCAAACAAGTAACACAATACCTTACTCTTATATAATCTACCAATAAGTAACAAAATACCTTACTCTTATATAATCTACCAAACAAGTAACAAAATACCTTACTCTTATATAATCTACCAAACAAGTAACACAATACCTTACTCTTATATAATCTACCAAACAAGTAACAAAATACCTTACTCTTATATAATCTACCAAACAAGTAACACAATACCCTACTCTTATATAATCTACCAAACAAGTAACAAAATACCTTACTCTTATATAATCTACCAAACAAGTAACACAATACCTTACTCTTATATCTACCAAACAAGTAACACAATACCTTACTCTTATATAATCTACCAAACAGTAACACAATACCTTACTCTTATATAATCTACCAAACAAGTAACACAATACCTTATTCTTATATAATCTACCATACGAATAACACAATACCTTACTCTTATATAATCTACCAAACAAATAACACAATACCTTACTCTTATATAACTACCATACAAATAACATACCTTACTCTTATATAATCTACCAAAAAAGTAACACAATACATTACTCTTATATAATCTACCAAACAAGTAACACAATACCTTACTCTTATATAATCTACCAAACAAGTAACACAATGCCTTACTCTTATATAATCTACCAAACGTAACACAATACATTACTCTTATATAATCTACCAAACAAGTAACACAATACCTTACTCTATATAATCTACCAAATAAGTAACAAAATACCTTACTCTTATATAATCTACCAAACAAGTAACAAAATACCTTACTCTTATATAATCTACCAAACAAGTAACACAATACCTTACTCTTATATAATCTACCAAACAAGTAACAAAATACCTTACTCTTATATAATCTACCAAACAAGTAACACAATACCTTACTCTTATATAATCTACCAAACAAGTAACAAAATACCTTACTCTTATATAATCTACCAAACAAGTAACACAATACCTTACTCTTATATAATCTACCAAACAAGTAACACAATACCTTACTCTTATATAATCTACCAAAAAGTAACACATACTTACTCTTATATAATCTACCAAACAAGTAACACAATACCTTATTCTTATATAATCTACCATACGAATAACACAATACCTTACTCTTATATAATCTACCAAACAAATAACACAATACCTTACTCTTATATAATCTACCATACAAATAACACAATACCTTACTCTTATATAATCTACCAAAAAAGTAACACAATACATTACTCTTATATAATCTACCAAACAAGTAACACAATACCTTACTCTTATATAATCTACCAAACAAGTAACACAATGCCTTACTCTTATATAATCTACCAAACAAGTAACAAAATACCTTACTCTTATATAATCTACCAAACAAGTAACACAATACCTTACTCTTATATAATCTACCATACAAATAACACAATTCCTGACTCTTATATAATCTACCATACAAGTAACACTATGTCTGACTCTTTATAATATACCATACAAGTGACACAATGTCTGACTCTTGTATAATCTCCTTCTTTATATCATATGTTACTTCTTGCCAGGATCCAACCCCTCAGGTTTATCAGGTCAAGCTGCTGTGATAGGTCAGATCAGATTATGAAGGGACGTAACTAAGACTTGTTCAGTGGGATCAACGTGTTCTAGGTCAGGTCAGGTTATGAAGGGAGGTAACTAAGACTTGTTAAGTGGGATCAACGTGTTCTAGGTCAGGTCAAGTTATGAAGGGACGTAACTAAGACTTGTTAAGTGGGATCAACGTGTTCTAGGTCAGGTCGTGGCCTCATAAAGTTATGACATCTCGACCTGGGATATTTCAGTCAGAGTGAACACCAACATTATCATGAAGAGTTCTGAACAGCTCCTTTTTAAAATATATAATAATTAGTGTATAAGTATACAACTATACACGAAGCACTGCAGTAAAGCTGTGATACCAGAATGTATAAAATAGAAAAAAAGTAGGAGCAGCTTTATTACTTAACGATTGCAAAGTTGTGACATTTCGGCGTGAGCCTTAATCATACAAAAACATACAGGACGAAGAAATAGAGAGAGGAGATAAAGTATAGATTCACATGAATACTATTTAATAAAAAAAAATTTTTTTTAAAGAGTACTTAGCTGTAAATTGCAAGGTGTGACTTGTCCTGCGGTGTGTGTCAGGAATGGATCTAGTGGGACGTGGAGACTGTTTAAATAGAGACCTGTGACATGTGGTCGGTGGGTTGTAACTGGGGGTGGTGGATGGGGAACCGGGGAGGAGAGAGAGTGATATAATATTGACCTAGCTAGGAAAATTGAAACAGATGATTGGGGAAGAGGGGTTGCAGAGTGATGCTGTGAGGAAGTTTGAAAAGTAAGAAGGGTGACTTAGTGGAGAGGTACTATAATGACTGAAGAGAATGTTACGTGTAGCTAAACAGCGAGTTTAACCCATGTGGTTCCAGCGTCCCATAATTTTGAATGCAGCGGTTCTCAAGTGCCAGGCGGCTTGTGTCATCTGCGTAACATTGTTTGATGGGTGTTACCAGAAAACACCTACCTTCTATTTTCTTTCTAAAATCCGCAAGCCAGGTAACCCTGGACGTCCCATTGTATCAGCGTGTTCATGCCCCACTTAGCACATTTCTGATTTTTTAGACAGCATTTTCCAGCCTCTAGTACACAAACTACCCTCCTTTTTGAAAGATACCAACCGCGCCTTAACAACTTTTGATACGATCACACTCTCTCAACATCACATCAATCACATCTTTCTCCTTGATGTCTGCTCCCTATACACTTCTATCCCCCATGAGGATGGACTTTTAGCACTCCGCTACTTTCTTGACAAAGAACCTCACCCCACTACTAGCACTGACACCATAATCAGACTTACACGGCTAGTACTAAACCTAAATTCTTTCGAATTCAACGGCGAATACTTCGAGCAAATCAGTGGTGTTGCCATGGGAACCAAAATGGGTCCCAGTTATGCATGTCTATTTAAGGGCTTTCTGGAAGTCAAATTATGGGAAACCTACACTGGCAGACTTCCAGAATTCTATAAAAGGTACATCGATGATGGCATTGGAATCACAACTATGCCACAGGAAGACCTTTAAAAATTTATTGAACTCGCCAACTCACTCAATAACAACATAAAATTCACTTATGAAATTTCTGACGTCTGTTAACTTTTTAGACATTAAAATTTCTATTGGCACAAACAGGCTTGTCACCTCTGTATTTTACAAGCCCACTGACAGCCACACCTATTTGCTTTATACCTCCTCCCATCCTGAAGCCTGTAAAAACTCCATCCCACACTCCCAACTCCTCCATCTTCGCCGCATATGTCAGGATAATTTGGAGTTTATAGATCAGTCCAACAAGTTATTAGAATTTTTCCGTCGTCGCCACTACCTAGAAAAAGTCCTTCGTGAAGCCTTCAACTGTATCCAACTAGTGACCCACAAAGAAGTATTCAGGAAAAAGCCTGTTACTCCATCTGACAGAGTTAAGTTAGTACTGCCTTTCCACCCGCACGGTCAGCTGGTTAATAAAATTCTTTATCGTCATCTGCCACTAATCCAACTCGACCCCGACACTCGCGACATTTTCTCTGATCCACCCCTGTTGGCATACAAACGTGAGCCAAACCTTAAGGACATCCTCGTCCACAGCCACTTGAAGCGGAGCCTTACATATGTTGGCACCAGAAAATGTGACCGCTCCCGCTGCGTTACCTGCCCGGTAGTCTGGGAAACGAAAACAATCACCTTTCCCAAAACTATCCTCATTCTTCATGAGGGATTCACATGCGAGTCCCGAAATGTGATATATGTCATCGTTTGCAAAGGATGCAGGATAACATATATTGGTGAGACTGGCCTCAGATTAGGGGACCGCATGCAAAAACATCTGTACGACATCGCCCAGCATGCTTCGAAACCAGTCCCAAATCATTTCAATGGCCCCACCCACAGAGGCAAATCTGATTTTCTGGTAACAGCCGTCAAACAATGTCACGCAAATGACACAAGCCGCCTCGCGCTTGAGAACCGTTGCATTCAAAATTATGGGACGCTGGAACCACATGGGTTAAACTCGCTGTTTAGCTACAAGTAACATTCTCTTCAGTCACTCTGCAACCCCTCTTCCCCAATCATCTGTTTCAACTTCTCCTAGCTAGGTCAATATTGTATCACTCTCTCTCCCCTCCCCGTTTCCCCATCCACCACCCCCAGTTACAACCCACCGACCACATATCACAGGTTTCTATTTAAACAGTCTCCACGTTCTACCAAATCCATTCCTGACACACACCGCCGGACAAGCCACACCTTACAATTTACAGCTAAGTACTCTTTAAAAAAAAATTGTTTTTATTAAATAGTATTCATGTGAATCTATACTTTATCTCCTCTCTCTACTTCTTCGTCCTGTATGTTTTTGTATGATTAAGGCTCACGCCGAAACGTCACAACTTTGTAATCGTTAAGTAATAAAGCTGCTCCTACTTTTTCCTATTTCATACATTCTTTTTAAAATATAAATCAGTGACACTAAATCTTCGCAAGAAAGTAAGTGATGAATGGACACATTCATTCATTCATTTGGATGTCCCTTGCAGAACTTTGCCTCCCTAACAGCACTTCTGTAGGCCTCTCGGTTGTGAGCAAGATGGCCTGCTGTTGATGTATCCATTTGCAAATCATCAACGAAGTCTTGCAGCCATCTTCGTTTTGGTCTTCCCACCTTTCTTTTTCCCATTATGTACCCTTCCACGACGGTTTTCTCTAGATTATCATGACTTTTAATGTGTCCAAAATATTTAAGTTTTCTTTGTATAATCCTTTTCACTACCCAGCCTTCTTCAATTTTAAGTTCTTGTAGTATGGATATGTTTGTTCTTTTTTGTGTCCATGATATTTGAAGGACTCTTCTGTAGCATTTACATTCAAAGGCATTTATGTGTTTCTCAGCTGTTTTGTTAAGTGTCCAGGTCTCACAGGCATATGTTGTGATGGGAAAGATGCATGCCCTTAAAAATCTTATTTTTGTGGTTCTGTCTGTTCCTCTCTACAGATTCTTTAGTTGTTTTACTTTCTGAACAGCGATATTTAATTTCCCTCATTATATCTCCATTATTAGTTAGTAGTGATCCAGGATATTCAAAACTCTCCACTTCTTCCAGTTTTTCCTCATTGATACATATATCAGCTGCCTTGTTTGTTTCATCAGTTGTCATCACTTTAGTTTTCTTCACATTAAGATAGAGGTTGTGCTCTTCGCTGTTCTTACATACTGACATAATTAGTTTTTCCATTCCTTTTTTGTGTTGTGGACAGTAACACTGTGTCATCAGCATATCTAATCTCTGGTATTTCATAACCTCCAATTGTGTGTTATGAATGTACACATAACACAGAAATGAAGAAAGTGGTCTACGTACATGTAACACTGAGAATATAAACTTATGAATGTAGGTTCTGGTGGTCAGGTCTTCTGTCACGATGGAAGGCAGTTGCTTGCGACTATTCATGGAATCACTGTCAGCGATGTTCTTTTGAATGTTCTTTCCAACTACAGAATTTCATGACAGACACAAACAGCCAATATGTTGATATCTGCACTCTGTCGTTCTCTGATATTATGTCCTCTTCTGTCACTCTGCCCTCTTCTGTCACTCTGCCCTCTTCTGTCACTCTGCCCTCTTCTGTCACTCTGCCCTCCTGTAAACCTAGTGGGTTGCTAAGTTCACAACTGGGGACAATAAGGGCGAGGGACGGGACCCAAAACCTTGGCCAGTGTACTTCCGTGCTGGGGTGGCCATTCCACAACTAACACTACAACCCAGGATCTCCCTCCCACAGATACCGTATGCCAGTCATGCATCACACCATATACATCCACACATCACACCATATACATCCATACATCACACTATATACATCCACACATCACACCATATACATCCACACATCACACTATATACATCCACACATCACACCATATACATCCATACATCACACTATATACATCCACACATCACACCATATACATCCACACATCACACTATATACATCCATACATCACACTATATACATCCACACATCACACCATATACATCCACACATCACACTATATACATCCACACATCACAGAAACATGGAATATATATTACCAAGCCATAAATTCAAAGTTATATCATTTTATTGACACGCCACATATAGCATGAGACGCCACCACAGACACGACACACGCAGGACGTCATGCATTTGTGAAGTAGAGGAGATAGTTATAGATGAATTTTGGAATTCTTACAGCACAGTCATAATCACAGCAGCAAAAGCAGGCGCGGGACTAAAAAAAACCAAATAGAAAAGCATGGATATCAGAAAACACATGGAAGTACATACGTGAAAGACAAGCAGTCAAACTGAATGCAAAAACAGATCTTGGAAATAATCTGGTGAAAGCAACTTACAAAGAACTAGACAAGAAAGTAAAAAGTTCAGCTAGAAGGGATAAAAGATAATACATAGACAATATGGCGAAAGAGGCAGAAAAAGCAGCATAAACAGGAGACAGCAAAACTTTATATAACATACAGAAGAGGCTAACAGGTACTATTACATCTAAAGAAAGACCAATCCTTAGCAAAACTGGAACCCTATTAACATCAAGTAAAGACCAAAAGCAAAGATGGCCCGAACACTTCCAAGAAATACTTAATCGACCATACCAAAAAGAAGTGTTAAACCTTGAAACTGACTTACCAGCCCCACAACTAAATGTCAACCTAGATGAAATTAAATTGCATGAAATTGAAACAGCAGTGAATTCAATGGCTAACAACAAAGCTGCAGGTGAAGATGAAATAACAGCCGAAATGCTAAAAGCTATCAATATTGACAACATGAGACAACTACAGAGAATGTTTAACAAGATTTGGAAAGAAGAAAATGTCCCTTCTGGATGGAAAAAAGTAACCATTGTTAAAATACCAAAAAAGGCAACCTTAGTGACTGTAACAATTGCAGAGGAGTAACCTCAATATGGAAAAAATACACATAGAAGGGACAGATATTGAAGAAGTCAATCACTTTGCATACCTTGGCAGCTACATAGACCAGGATGGTGACACTAGAAAGGAAGTTAGGATCAGAACTGCAAAAGCAGCATCGATCTTCAAGAATCTTGAGAACATATGGAATTCAAAAGTTATAAGCACAAAAACCAAGTTAAGACTATTCAATTCAAATGTAATATCCACCCTCATTTATGCATGCGAAAGCTGGAAAACAACTAAAGAAAGAGACAAGAAATTAGACTCTTTTGAAAACAATTGCCTAAGAAAAATACTCTGCATCAAGTGGAACGAATTCAAGAACAATGCAGAGATAAGACAGATGACTGAACAACAACCAGTCTCATGCGTGATCAGGAAAAGGAGATGGACATATGTTGGTCACTTGAGAAGAAATGATCAGAGAGTCCCAATACAAGCTATCAAGTGGAACATAACAGGCCAAAGAAAAAGAGGCAGACCGTGTGAAACTCTGAAGAGGACATTGTTAAGAGAGGCCAAATTAAAGGCATAAAATCTCTTGATGAGGTTGAAAGACTCGCCGAAGACAGGAAAAATTGGCGAACTACTTTGCGAGCTCTATGTGACGTTTAGTGCTGCGGGAAGAATATAAGATAAGAAAGTTTGAAGATACTGATGGACCGTGATAGGTGCTCTTCCAGATGTGATAATAAACATGAATCTGATCAACTCTCCTCATGCCACTAGAAGAGATATAATTCACAGCACATATAAATTTTCGTCACACAATATACATCAACAATATGGTCGGCTGGAATGAGTATGTCAGACAACACGACTCAGCCGCTATTGATTATCATCATAATGAATTCTTGCCCTTCTGTGACCACTGTTATATATATCTCCCGTCTTCGCATTCGTCATGTGGCGAGCCGCCCGAGGCAGACTTGCTTCAGCCACTGAGCGCGTGGCTTCTCCACAATACTCTGCCACTCTGCCCTCTTCTGCCACTCTGTCCTCGTCGGTAACTTTGTCCTCCTCTGTCACTCTGTCCTACTCGGCCATTCTGTCCTCCTCTGCCACCCTGTCCTCCTCTGCCACTCTGTTCTCCTCTGCCACTCTGTCTTCCTCTGCCACCCTGTCCTCCTCTGCCACTCTGTTCTCCTCTGCCACCCTGTCCTCCTCTGCCACTCTGTTCTCCTCTGCCACTCTGTCTTCCTCTGACACTTTGTCCTCCTCTGACACTCTGTCTTCCTTTACCACTCTGAATTCCTCTACCATTCTGTCTTATTCTACCACTCTGTCTGCCTCTGCCACTCTGTCTTCCTCTGCCACTCTGTTCTCCTCTGCCACTCTGTCTTTCTCTGCCACTCTGTCTTCCTCTGCCACTCTGTCTTCCTCTGCCACTCTGTCTTCCTCTATCACTCTGTCTTCCTATGCCACTCTGTACTCCTCTACTACTCTGCCTTCCTCTGCCGCTCTGTCCTCCTCTGCCACTCTGTCTTCCTATACCACTCTGTCTTCCTCTGCCACTCTGTCCTCCTCTGCCACTCTGTCCTCCTCTATCACTCTGTCCTCCTCTGCCACTCTGTCTTCCTCTGCCACTCTGTCTTCCTCTGCCACTCTGTCCTCCTCTACCACTCTGTCTTCCTTTACCACTCTGTCTTCCTCTGTCAATCTGTCCTCCTCTGCCACTCTGTCTTCCTCTACCACTCTGTCTTCCTCTGCCACTCTGTCCTCTTCTACCACTATGTCTTTCTCTGCCATTCTGTGCTCCTCTGCCACTCTGTCCTCCTCTGTCACTCTGTCCTCCTCTGCCACTCTGTCTTCCTCTGCCACTCTGTCTTCTTCTACAATTCTGTCCTCCTCTAAAACTCTGTCTTCTTCTGCCACTCTGTACTCCTCTGCCACTCTGTCTTCCTCTACAAGTCTGTACTCCTCTGCCACTCTGTCTTCCTCTACCAGTCTGTACTCCTCTGCCACTCTGTCTTCCTCTACCAGTCTGTACTCCTCTGCCACTCTGTCTTCCTCTACCACTTTTTCCTCCTCTGCCACTTTGTCTTCCTCTGCCACTTTGTATTCCTCTTCCACCTTTTCTTTCTCTCCCACGTTGACCTCCTCTGCCATTTTTTCCTCCTCTGCCACTTTTTCCTCTTCTGCCACTGTGTTTCAACTGTCACTTTTTCCTCCTCTACCACTTTGTGTTCCTTTGCCACTTTATCTTCCTCTGCCACTTTATCTTCCTCTGCCACTTTATCTTCCTCTGCCAATTTATCTTCCTCTGCCACTTTTTCATCCTCTGCCACTTTGACCGCCTCTGCCACTTTGTCTTCCTCTGCCACTTTGTCTTCCTCTGCCACTTTGTCTTCCTCTGACACTTTGTCTTCCTCTGCCACTTTGTTTTCCTCTGACACTTTGTCTTCCTCTGCCACTTTGTCTTCCTCTGACACTTTGTCTTCCTCTTCCACTTGTTCCTCCTCTGCCACTTTGATCTCCTCTGCCACTTTGTATTCCTCTGTCAATTTTTCCTCCTCTATCACTTTGTCTTCCTTTGCCACTTTATCTTCCTCTGCCACTTTATCTTCCTTTGCCACTTTATCTTCCTCTGCCACTGTGCCTTCCTCTGACACGTTGCCTTCCTCTGCTATTTTTTCCTCCTCTGCCACTTTGTCCTCCTCACACTTTGTCTTCCTCTGGCACTTTTTCCTCCTCTCCCACTTTGTCCTCCTCTGCCACTTTTTCCTCCTCTGCCACTTTTTTTTCCTTTCCCACTTTTTTCCTCCTCTACCACTTTGTCTTCCTCTGCCACTTTGTCTTTCTCCGCCAATTTGTCTTCCTCTGCCACTTTGTCTTCCTCTACCACTTTGTCTTCCTCTGCCACTTTGTCTTCCTCTACCACTTTGTATTCCTCTGCCACTTTTTCCTCCTCTACCACTTTGTCTTCTCTGCCACTTTGTCTTCCTCTGCCAGTTTGTCTTCCTCTGCCACTTTGTCTTCTCTGCCAATTTTAATAATGTAGAGTTATAAAACTCTAATAAGGTATATGGTTATATACTCTTGTGAAGACTTGAAGTAGTTCTTTGATCAACACATCCAGGTCTCACAAACATTACATCAATCGCTCGACCAAGTCCGATGAAATGTTCACTGCATTATTTAATTCTGACAAATAAGATCAAGATATATTGTTGACAACATCACTTGAACTAAGATGTAACATTACATAAACTTCGTTAGTTTCGTCGTTGAAGCACATAATGATCTGTTGACAATAACAAACTCTAGCATAACCTACAGGCAGCATTTCTCAATGTTCTCATCTTCAAATGAGTCTGCACGTGATACGAGGATAATTCCAAACTCTCTACTACATTAGATTGGCAACGCCTGGTCAAGGAATTCCTCATCTGCATCCTTCACACAGTCTCACATGTATCAGATCTTCCGCCTTCTTCACGCAGTAAGAAATAATCACTTTTCTAACTTGAAACAATCTCTGACTGTCACAAAACTAGCTCTGTTTCTAAACCGATCTCCTGAATATCTATTTCTCTAATTGTCCATCTGTTGTTACCTCCGTCGTCTTTCTCTCTCTCTCTCTTCTCTTGTGCGTGTTCTCCCTGGTCCATCTGCTGTTCCCCTGCCCTTCTCTGAATGTCTGTCCTTCTGTTCTTCTCTCGTCTACCCCCTCTCAAACTGCCCCGTGACTTGCATGTCGTAAATCACTTGTCAAATAGGCCACGCCTCTAAATATTTAATTGGTCAACTGGCCGAGTTGGTCTACTCCCTTATTTCAAAACCGTGTGCAATAGTGTCCTAAGATTAGCAACATGTCATAAGTGTCAGTCTGTTGCGTCATATCTGTTTGTACAGTATTTATTTATCTAAGTCATTATCTTGCTTCTTCATGTCGGAGGTTTTATTGTGTCCTCGCTTTCCATTGTGTCTGCCTTTTTATTCGCCTTTTCTAGTTTGTTTACTTGTGTCAGCGTCCAGTCATGGAAGTTTGTTTTTCTACCTTGCTCTAATTTTCCTATTTACTTTTTCTGTTCTTATTAGATGTTACTATTATGCCTACAACATATTCAAAATCATATTAATATCACATTCACAACCATTTTCATTATCATATACATTATCAAGCTCATAATTACATTCATAATCATATTCATTATCATATTCATAATTACATTAATTAATAATAATACTATAGTCATTACTTACAAGGCCATGCTACACATTCTGTCCTTCTCTGCCACTCTGTCCTCTTCTGCCATTTTGTCCTCTATCACTCTGTCCTCCTCTCCACTCTGTCTTCCCCTGCCACTCTGTCTTCTTCTGCCACTCTGTCTTCTTCTGCCACTCTGTCTTCTTCTGCCACTCTGTCCTCCTCGGTCACTATATCCTCCTGGCCACTATGTCCTCCTCGGCCACTATGTCCTCCTCTGCCGCTCTGTCCTCCTCGGCCACTATGTCCTCCTCTGCCACTCTGTCCTCCTCGGTCACTATATCCTCCTGGCCACTATGTCCTCCTCTGCCACTCTGTCCTCCTCGGTCACTATATCCTCCTCGGCCACTATGTCCTCCTCGGCCACTATGTCCTCCTCTGCCGCTCTGTCCTCCTCGGCCACTCTGTCCTCTGCCACTATGTCCTCCTCGGCTACCTGTTTGGTGAATATCCAGCTACAAGTGCCATGATAAGAGAAAGAGTATTAGCTCTAATATTCACAAAGATTACCAGCTCTAAGATTCACAAAGTGTACCAGTTCTAAGATTCACAAATAGTACCAGCTCTAAGATTCACAAAGTGTACCAGTTCTAAGATTCACAAATAGTACCAGCTCTAAGATTCACAAAGAGTACCAGCTCTAAGATTCACAAAGAGTACCAGCTGTAAGATTCACAAAGAGTATCAACTGTAAGATTCACAAAGAGTACCAGGTGTTAGATTCACAAAGAGTACCAGCTGTAAAATTCACAAAGAGTATCAGCTGTAAGATTCACAAAGAGTACCAGCTCTAAGATTCACCAAGAGTATCAGCTGTAAGATTCACAATTAACATGCTAGTTTCCTACATAATGATAGTGGACAACACTGAACCATCAGACGTACGCCATGCTCAACTCAGGCTGAGTGGGAAAAAATCATGGACTGTTCTGATCATGATATTTTGTTCTTGTCTATAGGAAGATGGATTTTAACATGAAAAACTGCTGTATTTTAATACACTGACAACTCTATGTACTCTAGTGTGGTTCACACTTCAGACATACTTTTAAAAATGTTTCCAAATAGTTTGAAGAGCTAATCAACATGGCATCTTGGCATAACAGGATACGAATCATAACATTAGCTCTGCCATTTTCTGATATATGTTATTGTTCTTATTTCGTTCTTGTCTTATTCTTGTCTTGTTATCATAGTGTTCTTGTCTTTTTATCATAGTGTTCTTGTCTTGTTATCATAGTGTTCTTGTCCTCTGCGTCTCTTGAAGGGCAATTTAAGTCAGCTACAAGTTTATCCATTCTTCTCTCAGAAAACCCACGAGAACAACCTTGAGTCAGTTGTTGTACGTCATTGTAAACAGGTGATGTAAGGAAAGCCATGACATTAGAATTTGTTGGCTCGTCATCTTGCATCTGAGTGAAAGTGGCAGTATGGAGATTTCCTCAGTCTTTATATACAGACAATATGTTCCACGTTGCCGGTCAGACAAACAGCTGTTTGTTCATTGGCTGCTTGCTGTGACATTGGGTTGTCATTCAATTCAGAAATGTTTGCAAGAAATAATGGTTGTTTTCACTAGTTAACGAAATGAGAAAGAAAAATAAACTCATCCATATTCCTCTACAGAAAACAGCCTGTCTTATATTATGTGTGTCGTTTTGTCATGTCCTTCCACCGCCTAAACTGGGTTTTCGTTGAGTGGGGTGAATCTGCAATGTGAAACACTCTTTTATCTGCCAGCACAAGAACTTGTTAGGCTGCCCGAGCTGACCACAACACTTCCAGTACTTCATACCATGCTATCCTCTCATCAATAGTACCTACTGAAGAAACAAGTAAACTCACACAGATAAGAATCAAGTAAACTCACACAGATAAGAAACAACTAAACTCACACAGATAAGAAACAACTAAACTCACACAGATAAGAAACAAGTAAACTCACACAGATAAGAAACAAGTAAACTCACACAGATAAGAAACAAGTAAACTCACACAGATAAGAAACAAGTAAACTCACACAGATAAGAATCAAGTAAACTCACACAGATAAGAAACAAGTAAACTCACACAGATAAGAATCAAGTAAACTCACACAGATAAGAAACAAGTAAACTCACACAGATAAGAAACAAGTAAACTCACACAGATAAGAAACAACTAAACTCATACAGATAAGAAACAAGTAAACTCACACAGATAAGAAACAACTAAACTCACACAGATAAGAAACAAGTAAACTCACACAGATAAGAAACAAGTAAAGTCACACATATAAGAAAGAAGTAAAGAAAGAGGCCTTATGTGGAATTCACTGAAATATTTTTTTCTTGTAATAACCTTCTCAAAGATTTCGATGGCCAGCTCTTCACATGAGAGAAGATTGTATTGGTCGAAGTTCTTGGCCTACCATAGTGTCTCTCGTCATAAACTTTTCTAGTTATTTGAAATGATTAGACCGTCGATCAAAAATGCTACAATTATGTGAGACATTTTGTCAGTAAGTTTGGCTTTAAACTCTCCAGCAAGTGACCATGATGTGGTAGCAGCCTTTCTGAACAAAAGAGAATGTGTATCATTTTTTCTCTGGCACTCAGTCAGCAAGAGCAGCAAGACGTTAAAAAAGTAGGTTGTGTCTCGTGGTTTATTATGTATATAAATATTTGTGCTTGTTATGGCCACACTGGCATCATCATCATATTTATCAGTGGTTGATGTAAAAGCTAGAATTATTGCTGTCTAAAGTCTTCGCCTTCTCCTATGTCACCTAAACTTCTGTCTGCTAAACTTACATCATCAAAGTTTTTGTCTGCTAAACTTCTATCATCAAATTTTCTGTCTGCCAAAATCTATCATCAAAGTTTGTTTCTGCTAAAATTCTATCATCTACATTTCTGTCTGCTAAACTTCTATCATCTACGTTCCTGTTTGCTAAACTTTCACAATTAAAGTTTCTGTCTGATAAACTGCCATCATCAAAGTTTCTGCTGCTAAACTTCCATCATCAAAGTTTCTGCTGGATAAATTCCAGCATCAGAGTTTCTCTCTTCTAAACTTCCATCATAAAAGTTTCTGTCTACTAAACTTTCATAATCAAAGTTTATTTTTGCTGAGCTTCTATCATCAAAGTTTCTGTCTGAGAAACCTCTATCGTCAAAGTTTCTGTGTGCTAAACATCTATCATCTAAGTTTCTGTCTGCTAAATATCTATCATCTAAGTTTCTGTCTGCTAAACCTCCGTCATCAAAGTTTTTGTCCTCTAAACTTCCATCATCAAAGTTTGTGTCTTATAAACTTCTATGATTTAAGTTTCTGTTAGCAAAACTTCCGTCACCAAAGTTTCTTTCTGTCAAATTTCTATTATCTAAGTTTCTGTCTGATATACTTCAATCATCAAAGTTTATGTCAGCTAAACGTTCATAAACAAAGTTTCTTTCTGCTAAACTTCCATCATCAAAGTTTCTGTTTGCTGATCTTCTATAATGAAAGTTTCTGTCTGCCATCCTTCCATAATCAAAGTTTCTGTCTACTAAACTTCCATCATTAACGTTTCTGTCTGCTAAACTTTCAAAATCAAAGTTTCTGTTTGTTAAACTTATACCACCAAAGTTACTGTCTGCTAAACTTTCAAAATCAAAGTTTCTGTTTGTTAAACTTATACCATCAAAGTTACTGTCTGCTAAACTTTCAAAATCAAAGTTTCTGTTTGTTAAACTTATACCATCAAAGTTACTGTCTGCTAAACTTTCAAAATCAAAGTTTCTGTTTGTTAAACTTATACCATCAAAGTTACTGTCTGCGAAACTTTCAAAATCAAAGTTTCTGTTTGTTAAACTTATACCATCAAAGTTACTGTCTGCTAAACTTTCAAAATCAAAGTTTCTGTTTGTTAAACTTATACCATCAAAGTTACTGTCTGCTAAACTTTCAAAATCAAAGTTTCTGTTTGTTAAACTTATACCATCAAAGTTACTGTCTGCTAAATCTCCATCATCACAGTTTCTGTCTGCTAAAATTCGATAACCGAAGTTACTGTCTGCTAAAATTCCATCATCAATGTTTCTGTCTGTTAAACTTCCATTATCACATTTTCTGTCTGCTCAACTTCTATCATAAAAGTTTCTGTCTGCTGAACGTCTATAATCAAAGTTGCTGTCTGCTGAACTTCTATAATCAAAGTGCAAGACTTCCATAATCACAGTTTCTGTCTACTAGACTTCCATTATCAAATTTTCTGTCTTCGAACGTCTATCATCAACGTTTCTGTCTGATAAAACTGTATAATCAAAGTTTGTCTACTAAATTTCCATCATCAAAGTTTCTGTCTACTAAACGTCTATCATCAAAGTTTATGTCTGCTAAACTTCCATCATCAATGTTTGTGTCTGCTTAACTTTCATAATCAAAGTTTGTGTCTGCTAAATGTGTATAATCTTAGTTTCTGTCTGCTAAAATTAATTCACCTATGCATCTGTCTGCTAAATTTCCACAATCAAAGTTTCTGTCTGCTAAATTTCCACAATCAAAGTTTCTGTCTTCTAAACTTCCTTAATTTAAGTTTCTGTCTGTTAAACTTCTATCATCTAAGTTTCTGTCTGCTAAAATGAGTTCACCTAAGTTTCTGTCTGCTAAAATGAGTTCACCTAAGTTTCTGTCTGCTAAACTTCTATCATTTATAGCTTGAGATAATCTGAACCAGATTTGAAGGGGGATATAGTTTAGCATTTTTTGTATCTGTAATTACTGAGGCTAAGTAGCGTATTACGAGGAGTGATTGACAAGTTCTCGGCAGAAGGTAAAAATACTTGAAACGCACAGTTGATATTTGGTGTATTTGTTGATCAAGTTAATGTAAGATTAAACACCAAGTTTCAAGAAATTAACTGCAAGCAATTTTTTTACAGGCTACTGAAGTGGTAAGGGGTGGCAGAAATTGAGAAAACGGATAACATTTCTCATCGAGCTACCTCTACATCAAGGGCTTATCATCGAAGGAGACCCATGAGGATATGGTAGAGACTCTAGGGGAGAGTGCCCCTTCTTACAGCACAGTGAAGAAATGGGCAGCTCTGTTCAAACATGGAAGGGAGAGTCTGGAAGATGATCCCCGTTCAGGAAGACAAGAACAGTAACAACCGATGAAACCACCGTCAAAATTCATGACGTGATAATAGAGGATCGACGACTAACTGAGGAGTACATTGCTACTGAGTTGGGCATCTCCCAGGAACGTGTTCATACCATTTTTCACATTGATCTTCAAATGACAAAGGTCTCTGCTTGATTGGTACAGAAACATTTTGGAGCTGATCACAAACGACAGCGTCTCAACATGTCAAGAGACAATCTTGGCCATTTTTCTGCAGATCCTGAAACGTTTCTTCAGAAATTTGTGACTATGGATGAGACTTGGGTCCATCATTTTCAACCAGAAACCAAAGAACAGTCAAAGCAGTGGAAACATCATGGATCCCCACCTCCAAAGAAAACAAGCATCTGTCAGCAGGCAAAGTGATTTTGGGATTCAGAAGGTGTACTATTGGTAGACTATCTTCAAAAGAGCAGAAAGGTCACTAGGGCCTATTACGCTAATTTTGTGAAGCAACTGCGGGTCAAATTGAGGGAAAAGAGTCGAGAGAAATTGACGAGAAGAGTTATCTTTCATTAAGACAATGCTCCACTTCACAAGTCGGCTGTGGCAATGGCTGCCATTCATGAATGTGGGTTCCAGCTTCTTGAAGATCCTCCTTATTCCCCAGATTTGGCCCCTTCAGACTATTACCTGTTTACCAAATTCAAAAAGGAACTCAGTGGTCGAAAATTTGCTTCAGATGATGACGTCATTCATGCTGTAGACCACTTTCTACTGGCACAAGATGCCGACTTTTACAAAGAAGGGATCCGTATGCTCCAGGATCGCTGGACTAAGTTCATAAACTTGCAAGGGGAATATGTTGAAAAATAACCAAAAAAAGTTGTCCATAAATAATCCGTTGTACTTTATGCCGAGAACTTATCAATCACCCCTTGTATTGTTTTGCTAATTTCATCGTGTGTTCTTGTTCTTTGAAAAGCTAAAGATAAAATTCTCGTAAAGGCATGCTGGCGTATTCAGTGTTAGGCCCGTATTTTCCAAGACTTTCGGCACACGAAAATGTGATGTGGTCAGTATCACGCCCAGCCGATTTACCTTCCCAGATTTCTCTGGTAGCCTTCTTTAGAGGCTGGGTGAACCCCGGGGGCTTTCTGGTGTGTTCCAGTAAAAGATCCTACAGCTGGGACTGAACCCAGTACAACCGGATTAGTAAACCAAGCGCCTAACCACTCAGCCAACCAGGCCGATTTTTTTAAAAAGATAAACGATAATTAAAGCTAAATGATGTGAAAGGAATACTGGGTTGCTTTAGATTTGCACAATTATTACCTATGAATTTATTTCATTCGTTTAACTCACAAGTAATGATCTGTAGTGAAGATATGAAGATACTGACCTCTTCTCTGAAGTGTCAGTGTGACTGTGACATGTTCAACGCCGAATGTTCTGGAGTAGTTACCCCACCCCTCAGCCTCGTGTGCACTGCCAGGTCAACAATCTGCAAGAACATTTTCTGTACTGTCCAGTGTGCCATAGGCCTTCCAGGAAACTTTTTACCAGACAATCCCAACCCTAGCACTGGACTGATCACACCAAACTCACAGCCCACAACAACCAGCCAAACTCTACCAGGTGGTCTGTGGGGATTGCCGAATGTGCAGCCATCCATAACACTCAACAATGGCGGACATAAAACTATCTCCATCCAAACATTAATACTTTGTCTATGTGCTGTCTTTCTGCTGCTTCAAACAATGGACACATGTCTGTGAGAGTCTAGTCAAGTCAGAGACTGTCAACAAACACACGTCTGTGACTGCTGGAGTCTAGTGAAGTCAGAGACTGTCAACAAACACATGACTAGATGAGGTGACTGTACAAGTTAACAAGTCTCTGTTAACAGATAAGTGATTCAGAGCATCAGAAGAAGATCCCCAATCCTTCCAATTCCCACTGGCCGTCCTAACACTCAAACCACCCTCGTTTTTGATCTCTGTGTTTCTTCCATCTGTCATTTTTCTTACTTCCATCCGTCTGTCTCTCTGTTACATCCGTCTGTCTTTTTGTTACATCCGTCTGTCTTTTTGTTACATCCGTCTGTCTTTGTTACATCCGTCTGTCTCTCTGTTCCATCCATTTGTCTCTCTGTTACGTCTGCTGTCTCTCAGTTACATTTGTCTGTCTCTATGTTACATCCGTCTAATTCTCTGTTACATCCGTCTGTCTCTCTGTTTCATCTGTCTGTAACTTTGTTTGTTCCACCTGTCCGTTTCTCCTTTGTTCCACCTGTTCGTGTCTCTGTTTGTTACACCTGTCCTTGCTACTGTTTATTAAATTTTTCACACTCCTATTTGTTACACTTGTCCATGCCCCTGTTTGTTACATCTGTCCATGCCCGTGTTTGTTACATCTGTCCATGCCCCTGTTTGTTACATCTGTCCATGTCCCTGTTTGTTACATCTGTCCATGCCCCTGTTTGTTACATCTGTCCATGTCCGTGTTTGTTACATCTGTCCATGTCCCTTTTTGTTACACTTGTCCATGCCCGTGTTTGTTACACTTGTCCATGCCCGTGTTTGTTACACTTGTCCATGCCCCTGTTTGTTACACTTGTCCATACCGCTGTTTGTTACACTTGTCCATGCCGCTGTTTGTTACACTGCCCCTGTTTATTACACTTGTCCATGCCGCTGTTTGTTACACTTGTCCATGCCCCTGTTTGTTACACTTGTCCATGCCCCTGTTTGTTACACTTGTCCATGCCCCTGTTTGTTACGCCTGTCATTGCCTCTGTTTGTTACGCCTGTCATTTTCTCTGCTGTCCGTGTATCTTTCTGTTCACTTCTTTGTGACTTCAGTTTGTTACATTAATCTTCTCTCTGTACCATAATTTTGTTTGCCTGGTTTTCTTAAGATAAGAAACAATTATGGGAGGCACCAGAAGAAGAAATCGGTCCGGTGAAGAACCTAACAATTAGTGAGAAGAATAGATTCCCTTCTACATTCACAAGTCAGACTATTCTGAACTGGTTAATATCATTTGAAGTCTGGTCCTTAGGATGTATACTTTGTTATCCTTGTTCCATTCTTTACCTAAGACTTCATTAGTCCATGCAGCTCTAAAGGGTTTATATATCTTCTTAGCACTTTGGAGAATCTTTTATTTAGTTTGTGGGACAAGTAACGGGCAGTTTTCATGTGTGCATGTATCAGTTTATGGGACAGATACGGGACAAATTGCTTGTGTGCTCGTACCATTTCATCGCGGGGAAATGAACATTAATTTTGTCTGTATTTCTTTATGTTGTGCAGTAATGAACTATCACATTATTCGTGCCTAATGTGACACTTGAATCTCCTGTCACACACACACAATAAAACACATCCTTTGTTCTAAAACTATGGGGGGGGGGGGCGGGGCGTGTTTGTGAGATGACATGTTTATCCAGTATTCTGGCAGTTGTGAGATGACATGTTTATCCAGTATTCTGGCAGTTGTGAGATGACATGTTGATCCAGTATTGTGGCAGTTGTGAGGTGACACGTTGATCTAGTATTCTGGCAGTTGTGAGATGACATGTTGATCTAGTATTCTGGCAGTTGTGAGATGACATGTTGATCCAGTATTGTGGCAGTTGTGAGATGACATGTTGATCCAGTATTGTGGCAGTTGTGAGGTGACATGTTGATCCAGTATTCTAGCAGTTGTGAGATGACATGTTGATCCAGTATTCTGGCAGTTGTGAGATGACATGTTTATCCAGTATTCTGGCAGTTGTGAGATGACATGTTGATCCAGTATTGTGGCAGTTGTGAGATGACATGTTGATCTAGTATTCTAGCAGTTGTGAGATGACATGTTGATCCAGTATTCTGGCAGTTGTGAGGTGACATGTTGATCCAGTATTGTGGCAGTTGTGAGATGACATGTTGATCCAGTATTCTGGCAGTTGTGAGATGACATGTTTATCCAGTATTCTGGCAGTTGTGAGATGACATGTTGATCCAGTATTCTGGCAGTTGTGAGATGACATGTTGATCTAGTATTCTAGCAGTTGTGAGATGACATGTTGATCCAGTATTGTGGCAGTTGTGAGATGACATGTTGATCCAGTATTCTGGCAGTTGTGAGATGACATGTTGATCCAGTATTCTAGCAGTTGTGAGATGACATGTTGATCCAGTATTCTGACAGTTGTGAGATGACATGTTGATCCAGTATTGTGGCAGTTGTGAGATGACATGTTGATCCAGTATTGTGGCAGTTGTGAGATGACATGTTGATCCAGTATTCTGGCAGTTGTGAGATGACATGTTTATCCAGTATTGTGGCAGTTGTGAGATGACATGTTGATCCAGTATTCTGGCAGTTGTGAGATGACATGTTGATCCAGTATTGTGGCAGTTGTGAGATGACATGTTGATCCAGTATTCTAGCAGTTGTGAGATGATATGTTGATGCCGTATTCTAGTATTTGGGATATGACATGTTGATCCAATATTCTAGCAGTTGTGAGATGACATGTTGATCCAGTATTCTGCAATGGGTCCAGCCTTCTGTCATCCAGGCTTGTTTTGTGAAGTGAAACCTGTGGAAATTGATCAGCGAATGAAAGTTGAGTTCCGTGACGCATGTCTGTCATTGTATAAAGTTTATAATTGTCGTAGGAGGTTTGAAGTAAGTGACGCATGTCTGTCATTGTATTAAGTTTATGAGTGGCGTAGGAGGTTTGAAGTAAGTGACGCATGTCTGTCATTGTATTAAGTTTATGAGTGGCGTAGGAGGTTTGAAGTAAGTGACGCATGTCTGTCATTGTATTAAGTTTATGAGTGGCGTAGGAGGTTTGAAGTAAGTGACGCATGTCTGTCATTGTATTAAATTTATGAGTGGCGTAGGAGGTTTGAAGTTCTGTGATGCATGTCTGTCACAGTATTAAATTTATGAGTGTCGTAGGAGGTTTGAAGTTCTGTGATGCATGTCTGTCATTGTATTAAATTTATGAGTGTCGTAGGAGGTTTGAAGTTCTGTGATGCTTGTCTGTCATTGTATTAAGTTTATGAGTGTCGTAGGAGGTTTGAAGTTCTGTGACTCATATCTGTCGCTGTATTAAATTTATGAGTGTCATAGGAGGTTTGAAGTACCGTGATGCTTGTCTATCATTGTATTAAGTTTATGAGTGTCGTAGGAGGTTTGAAGTACCGTGATGCTTGTCTGTCATTGTATTAAGTTTATGAGTGTCGTAGGAGGTTTGAAGTACCGTGATGCTTGTCTGTCATTGTATTAAGTTTATGAGTGTCGTAGGAGGTTTGAAGTTCTGTGATGCATGTCTGTCACTCTATTAAATTTATGAGTGTCGTAGGAGGTTTGAAGTACCGTGATGCTTGTCTGTCTCTGTATTAAGTTTATGAGTGTCGTAGAAGGTTTGAAGTACCGTGATGCTTGTCTGTCATTGTATTAAGTTTATGAGTGTCGTAGGAGGTTTGAAGTTCTGTGATGCATGTCTGTCATTGTATTAAATTTATGAGTGTCGTAGGAGGTTTGAAGTTCTGTGATGCTTGTCTGTCATTGTATTAAGTTTATGAGTGTCGTAGGAGGTTTGAAGTTCTGTGACTCATATCTGTCGCTGTATTAAATTTATGAGTGTCATAGGAGGTTTGAAGTACCGTGATGCTTGTCTATCATTGTATTAAGTTTATGAGTGTCGTAGGAGGTTTGAAGTACCGTGATGCTTGTCTGTCATTGTATTAAGTTTATGAGTGTCGTAGGAGGTTTGAAGTACCGTGATGCTTGTCTGTCATTGTATTAAGTTTATGAGTGTCGTAGGAGGTTTGAAGTTCTGTGATGCATGTCTGTCACTCTATTAAATTTATGAGTGTCGTAGGAGGTTTGAAGTACCGTGATGCTTGTCTGTCTCTGTATTAAGTTTATGAGTGTCGTAGAAGGTGTGAAGTACCGTGATGCTTGTCTGTCATTGTATTAAGTTTATGAGTGGCGTAGGAGGTTTGAAGTTCTGTGATGCATGTCTGTCATTGTATTAAGTTTATGAGTGTCGTAGGAGGTTTGAAGTACCGTGATGCTTGTCTGTCATTGTATTAAGTTTATGAGTGTCGTAGGAGGTTTGAAGTTCTGTGATGCATGTCTGTCACTCTATTAAATTTATGAGTGTCGTAGGAGGTTTGAAGTACCGTGATGCTTGTCTGTCTCTGTATTAAGTTTATGAGTGTCGTAGAAGGTTTGAAGTACCGTGATGCTTGTCTGTCATTGTATTAAGTTTATGAGTGGCGTAGGAGGTTTGAAGTTCTGTGATGCATGTCTGTCTCTGTATTAAGTTTATGAGTGTCGTAGAAGGTTTGAAGTACCGTGATGCTTGTCTGTCATTGTATTAAGTTTATGAGTGTCGTAGGAGGCTTGAAGTTCTGTACCTGACTCTCCTCATCCAGGTAAGACACTATGACGTGAGTGCTTGCAGAAGCTGAATACGCTGTGATAGAAAGTCTTTGAGTGACGGTGAATGAAATACCGTCACATCTGAACATCACTCAACTTTCAGCACACAACATGTGCTTAAAAGCTCGGATGAAAGAACGCTGTTTGATGTTCATGTATGTCTGTCCAGCAGCGGCCATCTTTACACTGTAACTGTGACGTCACGGACCCCGCTGTTATCTGCAAGACTTTCTTTACATCTTTGGTAATGACGCTGTCAGTTTACACAGCCATGGGGCGGGGCTTTGACTGTCTATCATAATTTTAAATTTGTCATTTTGTTCACCCTTATATTCTCCCCATCCTCACCCCTCTCTCAATTCCCCCCCCCCCCATTCCTGTCCCCCTCTCCCCACGCAAACATTTATAATGGTTCGTTTCATCATGTAACTTTAGCTGCCTAGCTTTGCTGCAATACATATGTTAACATTCCGATATTAAGATATTTGATCTGCACATATCCGACATCTGTGGTAACATATTTGATCTGCACATATCCGGTATCTGTGGTCACATATTGTTATGTGGTCTTGTTTACTTGTGCTTTGCAAAGAACTAAATTAGTCTGTTTTCGCCCTCAAATTTCTATTTCATAGAGCAGTAAATTTTCAGTGAAAAAGTTTTATTTTTAGCTTTAATTTAGGTAGATATACAAGCTGTTAAACTATTAAAGAGATGGATAGGTGGAGAGATAGGCAGATATACATACAGGGAGATAGGCAGATAGACATACAGAGAGATAGGCAGATAGACAGAGAGAGATAGGCAGATAGACATATAGAGAGATAGGCAGATAGACATATAGAGATAGGCAGATAGACATATAGAGAGATAGGCAGATAGACATACAGGGAGATAGGCAGATAGACATACAGGGAGATAGGCAGATAGACATATAGAGAGATAGGCAGATAGACAGAGAGAGATAGGCAGATAGACATATAGAGAGATAGGCAGATAGACATACAGGGAGATAGGCAGATAGACATACAGGGAGATAGGCAGATAGACATACAGAGAGATAGGCAGATAGACAGAGAGAGATAGGCAGATAGACAGATCAGAGAAAAAGACGAGCATAGACAGATAAAAACAATGAATGGAACAGAACAAAAACCCACACTCTCAGGTTTTTGTAAAGTTATTTATTGTTCTAGAAAGTTCTATTTCTCTAGAAAGTTCTACTTCTCCAGAAATTTCTATTTCTCTAGAAAGTTCTGCTTCTCTAGAAAGTTCTATTTTTCTAGAAAGTTCTACTTCTCTGCAAAGTTCTATTTCTCTAGAAAGTTCTGCTTCTCTAGAAAGTTCTATTTCTCTAGAAAGTTCTACTTCTCTAGAAAGTTCTACTTCTCTAGAAAATTCTATTTCTCTAGCAAGTTCAAGTTCTCAAGAAAGTTATACTTCTCTTCAGAACAGGAACCTATAAGTTGAGAATGGAGCCACAAAACTGACTAGTATTCTAGTATGTAAGAAAGACATTTATCTGTTTGCTAACATTCGCTGGTTTGTTTGAGACAGCGTCATCACTGACATAGAAACTGTGCTCAGTCTTAGCAGAAGCTGATCAGTGCTATCCTAGCAGCCCTAACAATAGCGACCGTTTGGTAGATGTTTGCTGAGATGTAGCGACTGTTGGTGCCGGCTGGAATAAGTCAAGTAAGAATGGTAGTTGAGTTGAACTTGTTTGTGTGGACTGTGTGGTATTCTGTGGCGATGTTGTACCTGTTGTAGCTGGAACAGTGATTTCTGTGTGAGATTGTGGGGTAGACACCGCAGGTGGAAGAGCAATGGCACACCTGACAGGACAGTAAACTGATCTACAGAGTGCTGTCTTGCAATCACATATAAAACTTAGAAAGAGTGGAAGTGACGAAGAACATTCCTTGTAGTGTCTGTCACACTCGGCCTGGCACGAACTTTGACACTGGCATTTGTCTATGCAGGTTGAATTACAGAACCCTGGAACAAAAAAGAAACCTTCACGTGTGCTTTTTCAGATAAACCTTTCTATATATGGTGTCATTTACGGTGTCTTTCTAATCCGTACCCTCGTCTACAAATTTGAAGTGAAAAAGAATGTTTAAAATCAGAGCAGTGATGATAATACCTACGAAAGAACACATCTAGTATTAGAACTTGTAAAAGTGTGGACATTAATGTAAGTGAAAGCATATATAACAACTGATAAATGTGTGAACACTTTTATAACAACTAATATATGTGTGAAAAACTTTTATAACAAGTGATAAATGTGTGAAAAACTTCATAGCAACTGTTAAATGCGTGAAAACTTACAAAACAACTGATACATGTGTGAAAACTTATAATATACCTGATAAATGATTGAAAACCTTTATATAAGGCGATATAGTACAAGGACATATAAATATGTTAGAAAACTATTACACAGTCCGATAATTTTTACCAGTGCACTATCACCAGTGTAATAACACTAATGTACTATCACTAATGTACTATCACAAATATACTATCAACAATGTACTACTACCACTATACTATCAATAATTTACTATCACACTACCACCAATGTACTACCACCAAAGTACTACTACTAATGTATTACTACTAATGTACTACCACTAATGTACTATCGCATATATACTACCACCAATGTATCTTACATTCTTACATTCTTCCCCTGCCGTTAAACATCAGAGATTGCCCGCATTGTTGTTTGCCAAGTTTTCCTGTTCTCGGCGAGTCTTTCAACTTCATCAAGGGATGTTATGCCCACCAAACTGGCTTCTCTTAATGTCTTCTTCAGAATACACCAATGTAATATACTATCACCAATGAATTACCACCAATGTACTATCAATAATGTACTATCACCAATGTACTATCAATAATGTAATATCACCAATGTACTTTCAATGTTTCAGATTACATTTTCTATCATATACTTAGGGAAAAATGTAAGTGTGCAGCACAATAAATAGCACTATGAACGTGTTCTTTATCATCATCATCATCATCATCGTCATCATCATCATCATCACCATCATCATCATCATCACCACCACCACCACCATCATCATCATCATCATCATTATCATCATCGTCGTCGTCATCGTCATCATTATCATCATCATCATCATTACTTTGAGAGCATATGCAACGGATTAAGTCTCTCCAGTCATCCCTGTTCTTGGAATTATTCTTTACTTCCTTCCATGTGTATCCCTTGTCTCTGAGCACTGTCATAATTTCTCTTCTCCAAGTAAGTCTAGGTCCTCCTCGTTTTATGCTTCTTTGGAGGTTCCATGTCAGTGACTGTCTTGCTATGTTTGTGTCAAGTTTTTTCAGACTGTGGCCAATCCACCTCCATTTCTTAGACATGATTTGTAGACGTGTTCTTGAGTGAACTCAAATAAAACCTGACACACAATTGTGTGTGAGAGTGTTGCTCGCTTACCCGTGCAGTTACAAATGATGGCAATGTTCGTGGGGAGATAATCACAGTTCAAGAGAAATCACGTCCATGGCATATGACAGAGATCAGAGCAATGAGAAAAGAAAGCCAAGTATGTAGCTCTAGTCACAGTAATCAAAGACATCACGTCCATGGCATATGACAGAGATCAGAGCAATGAGAAAAGAAAGCCAAGTATGTAGCTCTAGTCACAGTAATCAAAGACATCACGTCCATGGCATATGACAGAGATCAGAGCAATGAGAAAAGAAAGCCAAGTATGTAGCTCTAGTCACAGTAATCAAAGACATCACGTCCATGGCATATGACAGAGATCAGAGCAATGAGAAAAGAAAGCCAAGTATGTAGCTCTAGTCACAGTAATCAGAGAAATCACGTCCATGGCATATGACAGAGATCAGAGCAATGAGAAAAGAAAGCCAAGTATGTAGCTCTAGTCACAGTAATCAAAGACATCACGTCCATGGCATATGACAGAGATCAGAGCAATGAGAAAAGAAAGCCAAGTATGTAGCTCTAGTCACAGTAATCAAAGACATCACGTCCATGGCATATGACAGAGATCAGAGCAATGAGAAAAGAAAGCCAAGTATGTAGCTCTAGTCACAGTAATCAGAGAAATCACGTCCATGGCATATGACAGAGATCAGAGCAATGAGAAAAGAAAGCCAAGTATGTAGCTCTAGTCACAGTAATCAGAGAAATCACGCCCACGGCACATGACGGAGACCAAGTATGTAGCTCTAGTCACAGTAATCAGAGACATCACGTCCATGGCACATGACGGAGACCAAGTATGTAGCTCTAGTCACACAAATTAGAAAACGTAATCATACACAAAATCCAACAGAAACTTGTTGTTGTCAGTGCCAAGACTGAAAGAAGATCAGCGAGCAACAGCTACAAGGATGTTACACGCTAGGTCAGCGGCTTTACTTGTATGTCAACCTTCAGTGTTCACAGCAACACTATATCAGCAGCATCTCAGCAGTTTCATGTTCACAGCAACACTATATCAGCAGTTTGGACAGTTTGAACAGGCTCAGAGAGGCAAATCTCCTACCTCACATACCTGCAGTTAGATCAGTACTGACAGTTCTCCATAGATAAGCTTGGCTTGGGCCAGATAGTGCGTGGCACTGCCCAGTCATCAATGGAAACGGATTCTGTTCTTTGAAGAGTCTAGATTCTGTTTGCAAGCAGTGATAGCGTGGGTTTGTGTACGTGCTTCAAAGAGAGTGTTTTGCTGCAAAGAGACAGGATGAGAGGAGGCAGTGTAATGGTATGTGATGGAATTTCATATACAGACAGAACTAACCTCGCCATCATCAATGGCAGCCTGACGGGTTTACGATGTACTTGTACAAATGAAGTCATAACGCCCACGCAAGCCTTTTATCAAAATCAGATGAAGAAAGCAAGATATTGCAGCAAGACAGTGCTCGCTCACATGTGGCATGTGATGTCAGGAACCACTTTCAACAACAGCAGACTGACGTCTTAAAATAGATTTCTTTCTGTTCTGTCACATCAAGCACTGGCCCTTCTTACAGGTTATCACACTGATCTACTGTGTAACTTTCGCTTTATGATTGTGTGTGTGTGTGTAACTCCCTGCTCTATAATTGTGCTCTGCTGTATTAGATGCAACACGTAATACTGTGAAAATGATATATTCACACATCGGATACTACTTCTACTTTTCTCAAGGTATATGATCTTCTCTTCTGTTACTAGTTAATACTAACTTTACTTCACTCACAGTCAAGATTTTACTCTTCCAACTACAATCTCTTTCTACATCTGTTTAACTACTCTCTTCACAGACTTACTTTCCCAGGAACGATCACTCTCTCAGTGGCAAGCAGCAGCACAGTAGCAGCGATGTTAAGTTATGAAGACTTTATTGATGCACGGGGTGACGATGACGATGACGATGTGACGGTTTTAACAGTGGCATAATACAATCCAAGAAGACATGACAGGACGAAATTCAAACTCAAGACAACATAGAATAAGTTCCAAGCGATTACTTACGTCAGGAGAGACTTCGTCGCCAACAGAACTTCTACTACATTTCTATTTTACTGATCTACCACACTACACAACAACATTTTATCACAGACAAACTAACCTACGAACTGCCCTAACCAAAACTTAAACTATCACAGACAAACTAACCTATGAACTGCCCTAACCAAAACTTCAACTATCACAGACAAACTAACCTATGAACTGCCCTAACCAAAACTTAAACTATCACAGACAAACTAACCTACGAACTGCCCTAACCAAAACTTAAACTATCACAGACAAACTAACCTATGAACTGCCCTAACCAAAACTTCAACTATCACAGACAAACTAACCTATGAACTGCCCTAACCAAAACTTCAACTATCACAGACAAACTAACCTATGAACTGCCCTAACCAAAACTTAAACTTCAACTATCACAAACTAACCTACGAACTGCCCTATCTGAATCTTAAACTTCAGCTATCACAGACAAACTAACCTACGAACTGCCCTAACCAAAACTTCAACTTCGACTGAGCTAACCATCTTATTTCTGTTTCACGACTTTTCTTTATCATCATTTATACGTGCCCCATGTCCGGCACGAGATATGCAAGAGTCTGACTTAAAAGGGGGAATAAATCTAAGCACAGGTTAGTGATCTATGGGACCTAACCCTTTTTATCCTGACTTTCCCATTCTAAGATGAGTTGCCTAACTTTCACTCTATAAATCTATATTCTATTACATCTTACCACAGCCAGTTGGTTCCCCAGACCTGTCTCCCATCGAGGACGTATGGGACAAACCACCAGCAGTTAGGCCAAATGTTGCAGGAAGAATAGAAGGACATGGCCGAACAAGAGATCCAGCCTGTCATTGGCTCGATAAGAAGGCGCTGTCAAGCAGTGATAACAGCCCAAAGAGGACATACAGGTACTGAACTGAAGATTTTCTTTCTTTGTTGGGGTGGGGGGAGGGAGGGGTGGCACACTGACTTGAGTTTTTCTGTTTGTTTCAGGGCACTTTCACTGAAATCAAATCGATCACTGTGTCTGTTCTTCAATACTCAGCCAAACTGTGCGCCAACTTTTGAGTTCAGCACAGTGTCTTATACAGTGCCTTATGCAGTGCCGTATACAGTGCCTTATGCAGTGACTTATACAGTGCCTTATGCAGTGACTTATACAGTGCCTTATGCAGTGACTTATACAGTGCCTTATGCAGTGATTTATACAGTGCCTTATGCAGTGACTTATACAGTGCCTTATGCAGTGACTTATACAGTGCCTTATGCAGTGACTTATACAGTGCCTTGTGCAGTGCCGTATACAGTGCCTTGTGCAGTGCCGTATACAGTGCCTTATGCAGTGACTTATACAGTGCCTTATGCAGTGACTTATACAGTGCCTTATGCAGTGACTTATACAGTGCCTTATGCAGTGACTTATACAGTGCCTTATGCAGTGACTTATACAGTGCCTTATGCAGTGACTTATACAGTGCCTTATGCAGTGACTTATACAGTGCCTTATGCAGTGACTTATACAGTGCCTTATGCAGTGACTTATACAGTGCCTTATGCAGTGACTTATACAGTGCTGCACACATACTTGTTTCCCCTTAGTTTATATTTCTTATACATTTTAAAATATTACCCTAAAATTTCGCGGAAGCAATGATGTGTCTTGTCTGTAAACATTACAATTCACTGTAGTTGTCTTCATATCGTGAAAGAACTAATGCATTTATCTTCATATACTGAAAGAACTAATGTACTTTTCTCCTTAAAAACAAACAACTAATGTAGTTATCTACATACTCTGGAAGAATATTATACTTTCTGTAAACACTGAATGGGCTTGTCTGTGTGCTAAGAAAACGGGAATTTTGTACGCATTGTTAGTACTACTGTACATACTGTGAGTACTCGTGTACATACTCTGAGCACCTGCGTACATACACTGACTGGAAGTCTGTAACAGAGTAACTGGTGACAGTGCTTTGACTTGGCCACGTTCGTGACTGCACTTCAGTCAGCAGAAATCATCACTTGCAGTACTGAAGGTGAAGGTCAACACAAACACTGGTAAAACTGTAGGAAAGATCAGTGACTGTTAAAGTGATGGAGGCAAAGATGTTCACATTCTTCTTTTTCTTCTTCTTCTTCTTCTTCTTCTTCTTCTTCTTCTTCTTCTTTTTTCTTCTTCTTCTTATTCTTCTTTTTCCTTCTTCTTCTTTTTCCTTCTTCTTCTTCTTATTCTTTTTTTCCTTCTTCTTCTTTTTCCTTCTTCTTCTTCTTTTTCTTCTTCTTCTTCTTCTTTTTCCTTCTTCTTCTTTTTTCTTCTTCTTCTTTTCTTCTTCTTTTTCTTCTTCTTCTTCTTTCTTTCTTCTTCTTCTTTTTCCTTCTTCTTCTTCTTCTTTTCCCTTCTTCTTCTTTTCCCTTCTTCTTCTTTTTACCCTTCTTCTTTTTCTTCTTCTTCTTCTTTTTTTCTTTTTCTCTTTTCTTCTTCTCTTCTTCTTTTTCCTTTTCTTCTTCTTCTTGGTCGTATCAGATCCTGATCCCTGTCAATATGTCAAAGCCCGCAGTCCTTCCAGATCCTAATAGGAGTCCCAAAGCTTTTGCCCCAAGCTTGTGTTCTGGCCATGTCTCACGCTCAGGTCTGCATGGTTTGGCACTATTGAAGGATATTTTCTTGAGTCTAGACTCCACTGCCACATGGACGCTCGTCTGTGTGAGACAGTTTGATGTGTTTGTAGTTGGTGTATTGGGTCTGGTCGTTGTTGCATTTCAGATGTTCTTCCATTCAGATCTGCACTGGCTACGGACTATAGTTTTCGCTTCTTGGTAGTTTACTGGATGATTTGTTTGATCTGATTGCTGCCAATTTTTTATAAGTGTTAGATTTATGGGTATTTCAAAGCCAGCCGTTCCACAGTGGGATGGTACCCATTGTAGGGCCATGGTTGTTGACAGTGTAAGGTGCTTTAGTTCTGTTGTGATTTCCTGTATGTTTGCCTGTGGTTTCTTTGTTGTTTTTAGAGATTCCAGAAGTCCCTGCAGTCTGTGAAGAAGGCTGTTTTGTGTGGTGGCTGCTGGTTTTCTGTTTTAAGTGTTCTGAGGGCTTCAAGGAGGGTTGTTGTTTCTGCGCTGTAGTTGGAGGAAATCTTCCCCGTCACGAAAGCCTTTTTGGTTTGTCTCATATCTCTTATGTAAACGCCCCCACCTCCATTTACTGCTTTTTCTGCAGATCCATCTGTGTACACATGGGTCCATTCAGCTGGGTTGTATCTGCTGTCAATCAGCTCCTGGTTCAGTGTCTTCATCTGAAGTACTATTAGACAGCCCTTTTTTCCCCTAGAAAGAGTTTTCTGTTTCTTGGGTTAGATGAGCTGGTCTTCTGTGCTGTGATGTTTCCTGTATGCTGACTGTGCATTGTTTCTCATCTGATTTTGTTCTAGGCGTCGTTCAGTTTTGACCTTCCTTCCATCACATTGCCCTTACAGCTTGGAGGCTGACAGGTCTGTAGCTGACAGGTCTGTAGCTGATAGGTCTGTAGCTGATAGGTCTTAGCTGATAGGTCTGTAGCTGATAGGTCTGTAGCTGATAGGTCTGTAGCTGATAGGTCTGTAGCTGATAGGTCTGTAGCTGATAGGTCTGTAGATGGACTTGTTGCATTTATCTTTTAATCTTTTTACTGATGGGAGTGTTGATTGCCTCTACCCATCTGTCAGGTAATTTTCTGAAGCTTCAGGTCTGATTGTAGATGTGAAGGAGGGGCGGTTGTAGATGTGAAGGAGGGGCGGTTGTAGATGTGAAGGAGGGCTGCTTGTAGATGTGAAGGAGGGCTGGTTGTAGATGTGAAGGAGGGCTGCTTGTAGATGTGAAGGAGGGCTTATTGTAGATGTGAAGGAGGGCTGCTTGTAGATGTGAAGGAGGGCTTATTGAAGATGTGAAGGAGGGCTGCTTGTAGATGTGAAGGAGGGCTGCTTGTAGATGTGAAGGAGGGCTGCTTGTAGATGTGAAGGAGGGCTGCTTGTAGATGTGAAGGAGGGCTGCTTGTAGATGTGAAGGAGGGCTGCTTGTAGATGTGAAGGAGGGCTGGTTGTAGATGTGAAGGAGGGCTGATTGTAGATGTGAATGAGAGCTGGTTGTAGATGTGAAGGAGGGCTGCTTGTAGATGTGAAGGAGGGCTGGTTGTAGATGTGAAGGAAGGCTGGTTGTAGATGTGAAGGAGGGGCCGTTGTAGATGTGAAGGAGGGGCGGTTGTAGATGTGAAGGAGGACTGGTTGTAGATGTGAAGGAGGGGCGGTTGTAGATGTGAAGGAGGGGCCGTTGTAGATGTCTTCTTCTTTTCCCTTCTTCTTCTTCTTTTCCCTTCTTCTTCTTCTTCTTCTTTACCCTTCTTCTTCTTCTTTTTCTTTCTTCTTCTTCTTTTCTTCTTCTTTTTTTTTCTTCTTCTTCTTTTTCCTTCTTCTTCTTCTTCTTGGTCGTATCAGATCCTGATCCCTGTCAATATGTCAAAGCCCGCAGTCCTTCCAGATCCTAATAGGAGTCCCAAAGCTTTTGCCCCAAGCTTGTGTCCTCTGGCCATGTCTCACGCCTCAGGTCTGCATGGTTTGGCACTATTGAAGGATATTTTCTTGAGTCTAGGCTCCACTGCCACATGGACGCTCGTCTGTGTGAGACAGTTTGATGTGTTTGTAGTTGGTGTATTGGGTCTGGTTCGTTGTTGCATTTCAGATGTTCTTCCATTCAGATCTGCACTGGCTACGGACTATAGTTTTCGCTTCTTGGTAGTTTACTGGATGATTTGTTTGATCTTGATTGCTGCCAATTTTTTATAAGGTGTTAGATTTATGGGTATTTCAAAGCCAGCCGTTCCACAGTGGGATGGTACCCATTGTAGGGCCATGGTTGTTGACAGTGTAAGGTGCTTTAGTTCTGTTGTGATTTCCTGTATGTTTGCCTGTGGTTTCTTTGTTGTTTTTAGAGATTCCAGAAGTCCCTGCAGTCTGTGAAGAAGGCTGTTTTGTGTGGTGGCTGCTGGTTTTCTGTTTTAAGTGTTCTGAAGGCTTCAAGGAGGGTTGTTGTTTCTGCGCTGTAGTTGGAGGAAATCTTCCCCGTCACGAAAGCCTTTTTGGTTTGTCTCATATCTCTTATGTAAACGCCCCCACCTCCATTTACTGCTTTTTCTGCAGATCCATCTGTGTACACATGGGTCCATTCAGCTGGGTTGTATCTGCTGTCAATCAGCTCCTGGTTCAGTGTCTTCATCTGAAGTACTATTAGACAGCCCTTTTTTCCCCTAGAAAGAGTTTTCTGTTTCTTGGGTTAGATGAGCTGGTCTTCTGTGCTGTGATGTTTCCTGTATGCTGACTGTGCATTGTTTTCATCTGATTTTGTTCTAGGCGTCGTTCAGTTTTGACCTTCCTTCCATCACATTGCCCTTACAGCTTGGAGGCTGACAGGTCTGTAGCTGACAGGTCTGTAGCTGATAGGTCTGTAGCTGATAGGTCTTAGCTGATAGGTCTGTAGCTGATAGGTCTGTAGCTGATAGGTCTGTAGCTGATAGGTCTGTAGCTGATAGGTCTGTAGCTGATAGGTCTGTAGATGGACTTGTTGCATTTATCTTTTAATCTTTTTACTGATGGGAGTGTTGATTGCCTCTACCCATCTGTCAGGTAATTTTCTGAAGCTTCAGGTCTGATTGTAGATGTGAAGGAGGGGCGGTTGTAGATGTGAAGGAGGGCTGGTTGTAGATGTGAAGGAGGGCTGGTTGTAGATGTGAAGGAGGGCTGATTGTAGATGTGAAGGAGGGCTGATTGTAGATGTGAAGGAGGACTGCTTGTAGATGTGAAGGAGGGCTGATTTGTAGATGTGAAGGAGGGCTGCTTGTAGATGTGAAGGAGGGCTGCTTGTAGACGTGAAGGAGGGCTGGTTGTAGATGTGAAGGAGGGCTGATTGTAGATGTGAATGAGAGCTGGTTGTAGATGTGAAGGAGGACTGGTTGTAGATGTGAAGGAGGACTTATTGTAGATGTGAAGGAAGGCTGGTTGTAGATGTGAAGGAGGGGCCGTTGTAGATGTGAAGGAGGGGCGGTTGTAGATGTGAAGGAGGACTGGTTGTAGATGTGAAGGAGGACTGGTCGTAGATTTGAAGGAGGGGCGATTGTAGATTTGAAGGAGGGCTGGTTGTAGATGTGAAGGATGGGCGGTTGTAGACGTGAAGGAGGGCTGGTTGTAGATGTGAAGGAGGGGCGGTTGTAGATGTGGAGGAGGGCTGGTTTCAGATGTGAAGGAGGACTGGTTGTAGATGTGAAGGAGGGGTGGTTGTAGATGTGATGGAAGGGCGGATGTAGATGTGAAGGAGGGCTGGTTGTAGATGTGAAGGAGTTTGTAATTTATATGTCTCCACTGGTTAGAAGGAGTTTCAAAGTTGGGTACTCTACATCACCTTCTCTGGATCTGCTTGTTTCTACAGCTGGGATGGATATTTCGACTGGGGTCATTATTCCATTTCAGATGTTCTTCCATTCAGATCTGCACTGGCTACGGACTATAGTTTTCGCTTCTTGGTAGTTTACTGGATGATTTGTTTGATCTGATTGCTGCCAATTTTTTATAAGTGTTAGATTTATGGGTATTTCAAAGCCAGCCGTTCCACAGTGGGATGGTACCCATTGTAGGGCCATGGTTGTTGACAGTGTAAGGTGCTTTAGTTCTGTTGTGATTTCCTGTATGTTTGCCTGTGGTTTCTTTGTTGTTTTTAGAGATTCCAGAAGTCCCTGCAGTCTGTGAAGAAGACTATTTTGTGTGGTGGCTGCTGGTTTTCTGTTTTAAGTGTTCTGAGGGCTTCAAGGAGGGTTGTTGTTTCTGCGCTGTAGTTGGAGGAAATCTTCCCCGTCACGAAAGCCTTTTTGGTTTGTCTCATATCTCTTATGTAAACGCCCCCACCTCCATTTACTGCTTTTTCTGCAGATCCATCTGTGTACACATGGGTCCATTCAGCTGGGTTGTATCTGCTGTCAATCAGCTCCTGGTTCAGTGTCTTCATCTGAAGTACTATTAGACAGCCCTTTTTTCCCCTAGAAAGAGTTTTCTGTTTCTTGGGTTAGATGAGCTGGTCTTCTGTGCTGTGATGTTTCCTGTATGCTGACTGTGCATTGTTTCTCATCTGATTTTGTTCTAGGCGTCGTTCAGTTTTGACCTTCCTTTCCATCACATTGCCCTTACAGCTTGGAGGCTGACAGGTCTGTAGCTGACAGGTCTGTAGCTGATAGGTCTGTAGCTGATAGGTCTTAGCTGATAGGTCTGTAGCTGATAGGTCTGTAGCTGATAGGTCTGTAGCTGATAGGTCTGTAGCTGATAGGTCTGTAGCTGATAGGTCTGTAGATGGACTTGTTGCATTTATCTTTTAATCTTTTTACTGATGGGAGTGTTGATTGCCTCTACCCATCTGTCAGGTAATTTTCTGAAGCTTCAGGTCTGATTGTAGATGTGAAGGAGGGGCGGTTGTAGATGTGAAGGAGGGCTGGTTGTAGATGTGAAGGAGGGCTGGTTGTAGATGTGAAGGAGGGCTGATTGTAGATGTGAAGGAGGGCTGATTGTAGATGTGAAGGAGGACTGCTTGTAGATGTGAAGGAGGGCTGATTTGTAGATGTGAAGGAGGGCTGCTGTAGATGTGAAGGAGGGCTGCTTGTAGACGTGAAGGAGGGCTGGTTGTAGATGTGAAGGAGGGCTGATTGTAGATGTGAATGAGAGCTGGTTGTAGATGTGAAGGAGGACTGGTTGTAGATGTGAAGGAGGACTTATTGTAGATGTGAAGGAAGGCTGGTGTAGATGTGAAGGAGGGGCCGTTGTAGATGTGAAGGGGGCGGTTGTAGATGTGAAGGAGGATGGTTGTAGATGTGAAGGAGGACTGGTCGTAGATTTGAAGGAGGGGCGATTGTAGATTGAAGGAGGGCTGGTTGTAGATGTGAAGGATGGGCGGTTGTAGACGTGAAGGAGGGCTGGTTGTAGATGTGAAGGAGGGGCGGTTGTAGATGTGGAGGAGGGCTGGTTTCAGATGTGAAGGAGGACTGGTTGTAGATGTGAAGGAGGGGTGGTTGTAGATGTGATGGAAGGGCGGATGTAGATGTGAAGGAGGGCTGGTTGTAGATGTGAAGGAGTTTGTAATTTATATGTCTCCACTGGTTAGAAGGAGTTTCAAAGTTGGGTACTCTACATCACCTTCTCTGGATCTGCTTGTTTCTACAGCTGGGATGGATATTTCGACTGGGGTCATTATTCCACCTTTCGATCTGTCATATCGAAAGTACTCATAACCTCATGTGATATACCTGTGTGTCTCTCTTTGATGTGTCTCTCTTAGATGTATCTCTCTTAGATGTGTCGTCTCTTAGATGTGCTTCTCTTAGATGTGTTTCTCTTATATGTGTCTGTCTTAGATTTGTTTATCTTAGATGTGCTTCTCTTAGATGTGTTTCTCTTATATGTGCTTCTCTTAGATGTGTTTCTCTTAGATGTGTTTCTGTTAGATGTGCTTCTCTTAGATGTTTTTCTCTTAAATGTGTTTCTCTTAGATGTATCTCATAGATGTGTTTCTCTTAGATGTGTTTCTGTTAGATGTGTTTCTGTTAGGTGTGCTTCTCTTAGATGTTTTTCTCTTAAATGTGTTTCTCTTAGATGTATCTCTTAGATGTGTTTCTCTTAGATGTGTTTCTCTTAGATGTGTTTCTCTTAGATGTGTTTCTCTTAGATGTATCTCTTAGATGGGCTTCTCTTAGATGTGTTTCTCTTAGATGTATCTCTTAGATGGGCTTCTCTTAGATGTGTTTCTCTTAGATGTATCTCTTAGATGGGCTTCTCTTAGATGTATTTCTCTTAGATGTATCTCTTAGATGTGTTTCTCTTAGATGTATTTCTCTTAGATGTATCTCTTAGATGCATCTCTCAGATGTGTTTCTCTTTGATGTGTTTCTCGTACATGTATCTCTAAGATGTGCTTCTCTTAGATGTGTTTCTTGAAATTAAAGGACGTATATGCCGTTTGTTTTGAGAAACTCTCGCACTTCGATTTTCTTGTTTCGCACTCCCTCTTCCACTCAGCCACTGTGAGTACTGGAGCGTTGAGTTTCCTAGCTCTGGCCAGCTACTGTGAGTACTGGAGCGTTGAGTTTCCTGGCTCTGTCCTGCCACTGTGAGTACTGGACTGTTAAGTTTGCTAGCTCTGTCCTGCCACTGTGAGTACTGGACTGTTATGTTTGCTAGCTCTGGTCTGCCACTGTTAGTACTGGACTGTTAAGTTTGCTAGCTCTGGTCTGCCACTGTGAGTACTGGACTGTTATGTTTGCTAGCTCTGGTCTGCCACTGTGAGTACTGGACTATTAAGTTGCTAGCTGGTCTGCCACTGTGAGTACTGGATGTAAGTTTGCTGGCTCTGGTCTGCCACTGTGAGTACTGGACTGTTAAGTTTGCTGGCTCTGGTCTGCCACTGTGAGTACTGGACTGTTAAGTTTGCTAGCTCTGGTCTGCCACTGTGAGTACTGGACTGTTAAGTTTGCTAGCTCTGGTCTGCCACTGTGAGTACTGGACTGTTAAGTTTGCTGGCTCTGGTCTGCCACTGTGAGTACTGGACTGTTAAGTTTGCTGGCTCTGACCTGCCTTTCTGATCCTTTCAGACCGTCATGGGAGGTGGGGCAGGAGGTTGTTCTCTTGGTGTGTTCTGAGGAGTGGGTTGATCCCTCTTCCTCAACGCTGGAGAAGGGCAGGAAGGAAGCCATGCCGCGAGATCGGGTTGCATCATGACTTTTCTTAACCTGGTAAGTGCGCGTGTGACCTGTTTCTTTTAACCGGGTACTGCGCATGTGTGTATGACCTGTTTTAACCGGGTACTGCGCATGCGTGTATGACCTGTTTTAACCGGGTACTGCGCAATATGTGTGTGCTCTGTTTTACACGGGTACCGGCAAGCTTGTATGCTCTGTTTTTCGCGGGTACTGCGCATGCGTGTGTGACTTGTTTTAACCGGGTACTGCGCATGCGTGTGTGACTTGTTTTAACCGGGTACTGCGCATGCGTGTGCGACCTGTTTTACCCTGGCACTGCTCCACAGCCAACGCCCTCCGTCTTGGGCAGGTCTGGGGGGGGGAGGGGAGCGATATTTATCAAATATTTGTAGACGTTGCTCTGGACACTGGCGGTGGCGTACATGTCAACATTTGTTGTACTGATGTTAATGAAATATATCAGATGATGGATGCTTGAACCGAGGTGATGATTATGATAATTATGGCAGCGTTGGTAGTTGCAACAGATGGTGTGATGACGCTTGCAAAATTAGCTGGCAATAAATTTGGGGGTGTTATTATACTCGCAACATCCGTTACAGAACTAATGATCATGTTGATTGGACAAGACTGAATCATATGTTCCAAGTCATAAGTCATCAACGTCGACCTCAGTCAGCGTTTTCTTGGACTAAAACAAACATTCATTAACGTCGGTTATCAAATGTTATTCTTGTCTCACACAAACACAAACAGAAGCTGCGAAAATACTGTTACATAAATTATTTATCACCATAGCAACGACAACATCCAGAACTAGCGCATAGAGAAACAAGTAGAACACTAGAACTTACATTTCATGGTCGCTGCACGTTCTCTATCTCGTGTATGAAATAGCAACCAAGAGAGGTAACTGCGTCAAGCAAGGGAGATTACCGTTTTATAGTGAAGATACTCTGTATGTATTACGTCTCCAATCAAATCTGTAAAATAATTCACATAATAATGTGTGAACATCAGTATCAGTTATCAAAGCATGCAGAAAGTAATGAGAACGCATTTTAAGTGTGGTGGAGGTTACCCCATTAATTAATGGATTTTATTATTGAAATTACTCATAGCACTTTTGTTGTAGTCACGTGTCGCAGATTGACATTATGTTAGCAGACAAGTTTTGAGGAGGCCAGCACAACTTGAACAAGGAAATATCACCAAGACAGACCATTTAGCCTTTATCCTTACTTAATGTTTTATGAGCGGTTTTAAAGAATATATTCATGTATTATCTATTTCCCAGACTAAATAGAGTGTCTGTGTATTTCTGTTGTTTGTATGTATCTGTGTATTTCTGCTGCTAGTATAGATTATAAATCTGTATTTCTGTCCTGATATAGATTATAAATCTGTATTTCTGTCCTGATATAGATTAGAAATCTGTATTTCTGTGCTGATATAGATTAGAAATCTGTATTTCTGGTGTTGGTATAGATTATATATCTATGTATGGCTGCTGTTTTATTTCGTTGTGAAATGCCACAACGAAATAAAAAGCAGACGTGCTCAGGTCAAGTCAGCATTCCAGAAAATGAGAAACATCTTGTGCAACAGATCCATATCAATGGAAACAAGATTCCGAGTACTTAAATGTTACATCGAGCCAACTTTGTTTTATGGGTGTGAAGTATGGTCTATGAATAAGAGAGTACAGCGAGAAATGGAGGCCATGGAAATGTGGTTTATAAGAAGGATGTTGAAGGTACCATGGACAGCTAATAAAACCAATGAAGAAGTCTTAAGAGAGGCTGGAGTTAAAAGGCAAATTATAGCAAAGATCAGAGACAGACAAGCGAGATTTGTAGGACATTTCTGAGAAGAGGAAATGTGAAACACACTGTGGCAACTGGAAAAATTGAGGGAAGAAGAGACAGAGGAAGACAGAGAGAGAAGTTACTGGATGGGCTCTCAGTGTGGCTAGGAAGAAAGTCATCGGCGGATCTCATAATCAAGTCTAAAGACAGGGAATTGTGGAGAGAAATGATCGCCTACGCCACGCGGCACAGCACTTGATTGATTGATTAATTGATTGATTGACTGATTGATACCTGCTGTTGGTATAGATAACGTATTTGTGTCACATCTATTTGTCTCTCTCATTCTTCGGTTCCCTGTCTATCTACATGTCTGTTTTTCTATTTATTTTCTTGTCTGATTTTGTTTGTCTACCTGTCTATGTCCATGTCAGTATGATTTGTTTCTTTATCATTATTTATTTCCCTATTTGTCTGTCTCTAAATCTCTCTGTTTTTCTTCCTGTCAGTCTGAGTCTGTCTTTTTGTCTGGTTGTAAGTCTCTTTTTGACTGATGTTCGTCTCTCGGTCCGCCTGCTTGTCTCTCTATCTCTCTATTCGTCTGCCTGTCTCTCCAAAAGCGAGCAGTAAAACTTATTAGTGACAAAGATCAAGCACAATCAGCTAATCATCACAAACGTATCAAAATACTACCTCTTAAGAACAGGTTCCTCTTCAACAAAGCCAAGTTAGTACATCAAATTCTTTCACGGCATGCCCCGCCTTATCTATGGAACGTGTTTAAATTTAGCCCAAAGTGCAGCCAACGCTTGAACAACATATATCTTCCAAAACCTAGACTTGATCTTTACAAGAAAAGCTTTAGTTATTCTGCTGCTCATCTTTGGAATTCCCTCCAATCCTATATAAAAAAATATAAATTATACTCCTTCCTACAACTACAAGCTTTCCCAATATCTATTTGATGTCGATTACATGCCTCCATGAATTATAAAACTTAAAAGTTATCTTAAACTGCTCTTACAGACACCGAATACAATTAATTGTTTTCTGAATAGTCCCGAAAATTTTGTTTAGTAGATAGTCATTTATAATGTATGTAGTTACTTCTGTACTGAGTGAATGTTTAAGAGCGAAATGTAAATGTTGTATTTATTTTATGTCTCTCAGCTTCAATGTTAGTTATGTTTGTTATATGAACAGCATATTTGTAGAATGTCTGGAATAGAGTGAAAGATGTATGATAAAGGGCAGAATGTCAGACGGGCCTGCATGCCCAATTCTTAACCCTTTTGAAATAAAGATCAATCAATCAATCAATCTGTCTCTCTATTTGTCTGCGTGTCTCTCTATTTGTCTGCCTATCTCTCTGTCTTTCTCTTTGTCTTTCTCTCTATCTATCTGTCTGTTTGTCTCTCTATCTCTCTCTTTGTCTGCCTGTCGCTATATCTCTCTCTATATTTGTCTGCCTGTCTCTCTATCTCTCTATTTCTCTGCCTGTCTGTATGTCTCTACCTAATTTACATAAAGAAGTACTTGCTACTGAACACTTACTGATCGCTAAACTAGACGATGGTGGGCGAAAACAAACGGACTTTTAAATATGTGCCACAAACGGACTTATATGTCTGTAAGTCGCATATAGAGAGAGGATTATTTGATTTTGTGTGGGCATAGACATCGGATATCTGTACATGAAATGAAATACCTTGTTACCAGAATGTATACAATATATGTGGAGGTGAACTGTTGTTGAAGCAAAGCTGTGCAATCTAAACTGCATAATTTAACAAAACATTAACAGTAAGGATGGAGAAAGTACAATGACGAACCCACGTGTTATCTCACAGACACCACCGCCTTGCTCGGATGCTCGTTATTGCTTCCCTATTACTTGTTTTGATATGTGAAGCGGTGATCATCATCTGACATCATCGACTACCTCACCATAATCATATTCCACCGTTAAATTCGTTAAACTGAATTGCCGCTGGAACCATTTTTTTTATAAATAGGAAACTAGGCGTTTTTTTTTTGTTTTTGCTCACTGATTGTACTGTAGAGAAATAGAAGATAAAGATTTCCCCCAAGAATATAATGAGCCTAAATCACTGCGGGGATTAGTAGTAATCTGTAATTCAGTTGGCCCTGTCAGCAAACATCTTCGCTACTTATTGGTGCTTGAGCATACACATTCCAAAGAACATGAAAATACTGTGCAATAGTGGCAAAATAATGTATACATACACCCATACATATACGCAGTGTACGTGGCATCTGTAGGACACACACACACACGCATATATACCGGCGTAACGTTTACATTGTACATATTTCGTTTGGGTGTCCGGTGACACTTTTCAAAATGGTGAAAGAGTCCTTAGTTACGAGCGATGCCAAGCAAGAAAAAAGAAGAGAAACATGGAAAATGTTCAATTTTTGGTGATGTAGATATTGGTATGGACATGGCCTGTGACAACTCCATTGCTCTTGAATGTATCCCAAGTAGATCTACACATATTAGACGATTGGAGAAGTAGTTAGAAGTTTATTTCAGACATTATTTTAGTGAGAATGCAACATAGGATCACAATAAAAGACCGACAAGTAGATCTAGACATCTTAGATGGTAAGTAGTGCAGATCTAGACCTAGCCGATGGTGAGCTGGGTACAGTCATTGTCTAAAAACATTACATTACTTCTTTTTTCCTAAAAAAAGTCTGACTTTATGAAATGTTCATACATTTAGTTATATTTTGAAACGTAAGAAGTACACGGAAGTGCATGGACATGTTTTCCATTCAATTGTACAGCTATACTCTCTACACAGATCAAGACCCGGGCTTTTATTCCAGTTCCATGTTTCCGTGTTTCTTCCTGTGGCACGGAAAGACTTCATGATAGTCTGGAGAAGACCGTCTTGGAAGGGTACATGATGGGGAAAAAGAAAGAGAGGAAGACCAAGGCGAAGACAGCCTACAGGAATGCTGTTAGGGAGGCTAAGTTCCGCAAGGGACGTGCAAATGAATGGATGGTTTGAATCACTGTATTATTTCTTTACCCTAAATATGAAGTTGATAGTTTTTTGGTGCATGGTTTGAATTATTGTATTTCGCCTTCGAATAATTACCTCGTTTACTTTTCTTTCTATCACCCAGAATTCTCGTTTTCTGCAAGTGAATGTTTTAGAACTCTACACATAAATAACAACTGAACGCCAGGAATAAACAGACTGATACATACAAATGTGATGATTCTTCAAGTGTGTCCAAAATATTTAAGTTTTCTCTGTTTAATCCTCTTTACTAGCCAACCTTCTTCAATATTAAGCTCTTGTAGTATAGATATATTTGTTCTTTTTAGTGCCCATGATATTTGAAGAACTCTTCTGTAGCATTTACATCTAAAAGCATTTATGTGTTTCTCAGCTGTTTTGTTAAGTGTCCAGGTCTCACAGGCATATGCTGCGATGGGAAAGATGCATGCCCTTAAAAATCTTATTTTTGTGGTTATATCTGCTCCTTTCCACAGATTCTTTAGTTGTTTTACTTTTTTGAAGAGCGATAGATGTCCTCTGTTTAATTTCTCTCATTGTTTCTCCATTATTAGTTAGTAGTGATCCAATATATTCAAAATTCTCCACTTATTCCAGTTTTTCCTCATTGACACACATTTCAGCTGCCTTGTTTGTTTTGTCAGTTGTCATCAGTTTAGTTTTCTTTGCATTAAGATAGAGGTTTTGCTCTTCACCATTCTTACGGACTGACATAATTAGTTTTTCCATTCCTTTTTGTGTTGTGGACAGTAACAATATGTCATCAGAATATCTAATCTCTGGTATTTCATAACCTCCAAATGGTTATGGCATCGCAATATTCTTTGTCTACATCTTCTCTAACATTCCTCATTATATCTTCAGTATACAAGTTAAATAAGTAAGGTGACAATATGCACCCCTGACGGACCCCTTGTTTTATGTCAAACAAAGTTGTTGTTTCATCATTTATTCTTACTGATGCTTGTTGGTCTAGATACAGCAGTGATGTTAATTGTATCAAATGTGTTGGAAATCCCATATTTTTCAATTATTTTCCAAAGTTTCTGGTGCTGTACACAATCAAATGCCTTTGAGTAGTCTATAAAAGATAAATATAGATTCACATTAAACTCTTTACATTTCTAAGTTATCAATCTTATATTGAATATATGATCTCTTGATCCTCTTCCTTGCCTGAAAACAGCTTGGACCATATTGATTTTTTCTTCAATTTTCTTACGAAGTCTACCCATTATGATTTTTAACAGAATATTACATGCATGACTAATCAGGGCAACAGTTCTGTAGTTTGTGCATAATTTCAGGTTACCTTTTCTTGGCAGTGGTATGAATACAGTTCTTTTCCATTCTTTTGGCCAAATACTTGAGTGCCATATCTTTTTACATAGTGCATGATAGATTGTTGCACACTCCTGCTTTAATAAATTCAGCTGTTATCTCATCACATCCTGCTGATTTACCATTTTTCAGATTCTTTATTGCCCATAAAACTTCTTCTATTGTCGGCTCGGGTTCTTTCTCCTCCAATAATAATTCACACTGTTGATTTCTGCTTCCACAGTCGGTTGTTTCATACATTCCTCTGCAATATTCCTTCCATCTTTCTAGAATTTCCTCCGTCTCTGTCAAGATATTCCCCATCTTATCACAAATTACATTTAGCTTAGGTGTGACATTTCTCGTCAATGTCTTCATTTCTTTAAACATTTCACTATCTCTTCCACGCTTCTGATGTTCTTCTATTCTTTCACAACAATCTTGTATGTGTTGTTGTTTGATTAAAACCACGCACCAAAAACTATCTGCTTCATATTGACAGTCAAGAAATAATAATGAACCGGGGACAGTCACATCATCATCATCATCATCATCATCATCACCATCATCATCATCATCATCATCATCGTCATCATCATCATCATCATCATCATCATCATCGCCTTTCACTCCCTTGAGAGCATAGGCCATGGATAAAGTCTCTCCAGTCATCCCTGTTCTTGGAAGTATTCTCTGCTTCCTTCCATGTGTATCCCTTGTCTCTGAGCACTGCCATAATTTCTCTTCTCCAAGCAAGTCCAGGTCTTCCTCGTTTTATGCTTCCTTGAGGATTCCATGTCAGTGCCTGTCTCGCTATGTTGTTGTCGGGTTTCCTCAGAGTGTGGCCAATTCACCTCCACTTCCTAAACATGATTTGTAGGTTCATGAGTTCTTGTCCTGCCCTTTCCCAGATCTCCTCGTTCCTGATCTTGTCCTGCCATTTAATGTTTAAAATCCTCCTCAAGCAGTAGTTCATGAATGGTTGTATCCTCTGTTTTATTGTCTTGGTCATAACCCATGTCTCTGAACCATATAGTAGGGCAGTCTTTACGTTTGTATTGAAAAGCCAAAGTTTGGTTCTTGTTTTGATGTTCTTAGATGACTATATTTTGTTAAGTTGGATAAATACTGTCCTGGCCTTGGTTATTCTAGTTTTAACATACCTTTCCGTTCCCCCATATTTATCCGCTATGCCACAGTCACATACAGGCCCACAAATATAATTTTACTTTTCTTCTGCTCTGAACTTGTCCGACAGCATGTGATACAAAGGATGCAACATGTGATACAAAAGATGCAACTTGTGATACAGATGATGCTATTTGTGATACAAAGGAGGCAACATGTGATACAAAGGATGCAACTTGTGATACAAAGGATGCAACATGTGATACAAAGAATGCAACATGTGATACAAAAGATGCAATATGTGATACACAGGATGCAGCATGTGATACACAGGATGTAGATAAAGTGGAGGGTGACGTGATCACACAGAAGATATGTGTGTTTACAGGGGGAAAGTAGGACGTCAACCGTGCTGTAACACGAAAGCTAGAACTCCATTAAATATGACAGAAAACTACTACTAACTACTACTACTACTACTACTACTACTACTACTACTACTACTACTACTACTACTACTACTACTACTACTACTACTACTACTACTACTACTACTACTACACTTCTTCTTCTTCTTCTTCTTCTTCTTCTTCTCTTCTTCTTCTTCTTTCAGTTTCGTATGGTCAGCTTTTAAAACAGGGTTCCAGGTCGCCTCCATGAATCCTTTTGTCAGCAGGAGGTCTTCACAGGAGCCCAATAGTTTCTCCTCCATGCTTCTCTCTCTGGGCCATAACTGGGCCCTTAGGACTCTGTATATAGTACAGGTCTGTGATATGTGTTCAGTATTCTGAGGCTGTCTTATATAGTGCAGGTCTGTGGTATGTGTTCAGGATTCTGAGGCTGTTTTATATAGTGCAGGTCTGTGGTATGTGTTCAGGATTCTGAGACTGTCTTATATAGTGCAGGTCTGTGGTATGTGTTCAGGATTCTGAGGCTGTCTTATATAGTGCAGGTCTGTGGTATGTGTGCAGGATTCTGAGACTGTCTTATATAGTGCAGGTCTGTGGTATGTGTTCAGGATTCTGAGACTGTCTTATATAGTGCAGGTCTGTGGTATGTGTTCAGGATTCTGAGGCTGTCTTATATAGTACAGGTCTGTGGTATGATAGAGAGAGTTGTTGTAACCGTTTGTTTGACAGCTTTGTTAGCGAGAGAGAGAGAGAGAGAGAGAGAGAGAGAGAGAGAGAGAGTTGATGTAACCGCTTACTTAACAAGTTTGTTAGAAAGATAGTTGTTGTAACCGCTTACTTAACAAGTTTGTTAGAAAGATAGTTGTTGTAACCGCTTACTTAACAAGTTTGTTAGAAAGATAGTTGTTGTAACCGCTTACTTAACAAGTTTGTTAGAAAGATAGTTGTTGTAACAGCTTACTTAACAAGTTTGTTAGAAAGATAGTTGTTGTAACCGCTTACTTAACAAGTTTGTTAGAAAGATAGTTGTTGTAACAGCTTACTTAACAAGTTTGTTAGAAAGATAGTTGTTGTAACCGCTTACTTAACAAGTTTGTTAGAAAGATAGTTGTTGTAACCGCTTACTTAACAAGTTTGTTAGAGAGATAGTTGTTGTAACCACTTACTTAACAAGTTTGTTAGAGAGAGAGAGAGAGAGAGAGAGAGAGAGAGAGAGTTGTTGTTACCGTTTACGTGACAGTTTTGAGAGGGAGAGAGAGAGATATGTTGTAATCACCTACATGACAGCCGTTTTAGAGAAAGTTGTTGTAACCGTTTACATTAAAATCGTATAAGAGAGAGTTATTGTTACTGCTTACACGACAGCCTTGTAAAAGAGAGTTGTTGTAACCGCTTTCGTGACAGCCGTGTTAGACAGAAACGGTGCGACCGCTTACTTGACAGTTTGGTTAGAGAGAGAGAGAGAGAGAGGAGAGTTGTAACGGCTTACATAAAATGCCGTGTAAGAGAGAGTTGTTGTAAAATCTTTCATGCAAACATGTTAAAGAGAGTTGTTGTAACACCTTACATGTCATCCGTGTTGAACATAATCGGTGTGACCACTTGCTTGACAGCTTTGTTAGAAAGAATGAGAGAGAGAGAGAGAAAGAGAGAGAGAGAGACAGAGAGAGAGAGAGAGTTGTTGAAATCGCTTACATGACAGCAGTGTTAGTCACAATCGGTAGAACCGCTTATTTGACAGTTTTGTTATAGAAAGAGTTCTTTTAATCGCTTACTTGACAGTTTTTATAGAGTTAGAGATAGAGAGTTGTTGTAACCACTTGCCTCACAGCTATGCCAAAGCGAGGAGAGAGAGAGAGAGAGAGAGAGAGAGAGAGAGAGAGAAAGAGTTGTTGTAACCGCCTAACTGATAGCTTTGTAGAGAGAGAGAGAGAGAGAGAGAGAGAGAGAGAGAGAGAAAGAGAAAGAGTTGTTGTAACCGCCTAACTGATAGCTTTGTTAGAGAGAGAGAGAGAGAGAAAGAGAAAGAGTTGTTGTAACCGCCTAACTGACAGCTTTGTTAGAGAGAGAGAGAGAGAGAGCTGTTGTAACCATTCGTTTGACAGCTTTGTTAGAGAGAGAGAGAGAGAGAGAGTTGTTGTAACCACTTACTTGACAGCTTTGTTATAGAAAGAGGTGTTGTAACCGCTTACGTTATAGCTTTGTTAGAGTCAGAGATTTGTTGTAACCACTTACTTGACAACTTTGCTATATAAAAAGTGGTAACCGCTTACTTGACAGCTTTTTTAAAGAGAGAGTTGTTATAACCTCCTTACTTACCAGCTTTAATAGAGAGAGAGAGAGAGAGAGAGAGCCGCTGTAAGCACTTGATTGACAATTTTGTTATCGAAAAAGTCGTTGTAACCTCTTACTTGACAGCTTTCTTAGAGAGAGAGAGAGAGAGAGAGAGAGAGAGAGTGTTGTTGTAACCACTTACTGGACAGCTTTGTTAGAGAGAAAAATTTGTTGTAACTGCTTATTTGATAGCTTTTTTCCAGAGAGAGTTGGTGTAACCACTTACTTGCCATCTTTGTTAGAGAGAGAGAGAGAGAGAGAGAGATCGAGAGAGAAAGTATGTTGTTGTAACCACTTACTTGACAGCTTTGTTAGAGAAATAGAGAGAGAGAGAGAGAGTTGTTGTAACAGCGTACTTGACAGTTTTGTTAGAGAGCGAGAGAGAGAGAGAAATAGAGAGAGAGAGAGAGATTTGTTGTAACGCTTACTTGACCTTTTTTCTCTGTACAGCGAGAATATTCTAAGAACAATCATCACAGAACCAGGCATAGAAATTGGAGGATACAATATTAACAACCTTCGGTATGCTGACGATACAGTACTGATAGCGGAGAACCAACAAGACCTGCAAAATCTCTTGGATAAATTCGCCAAAGAAAGTGAACAGAAAGGCCTTACCTTATACATCAAAAAGACAGAGACTATGGTTATATCTAAGAAACAGAATCCACCAGCATGCAGTATTAAATTAAACGGAACTATTCTAAAGCAGGTGGAGAAATTCAAATACCTTGGAGCAGTAATAACTTCAGATGGGAAATGCAAAACAGAAATTAGGAACATAATAGGCCAAGCAAAGACTGCATTTCAGAGAATGAGAAACATATTAGCTAACACATCTTTATCAATGAATGTTAGAAAACGAGTCCTAAAATGCTATATTGAACCTATCTTGTATATGGAAGTGAATCATGGACAATAGGCAAGTCTGCACAAAAATCATTGGAAGCAGCAGAAATGTGGTTATTAGAAGAATGTTGCGAATCCCCTGGACAAAAAAAACTAATGAAGAATGTATGAGAAGAGGTGGAGAGACAAAAAAACCTTGTCAAAAAGATAAGAGAGAGACAATGTACTTTCATAGGACATGCAATGAGAAGAGGGGGCATTGAAAATATTATAAGAACAGGAAAAATAGAAGGAAGAAGATCAAGAGGAAGACCAAGAGAAATGATACTGGGCAGTCTGACGGGATGGTGTGAGAGGAGATCACCAACTGAGCTGATGGCATGCATGAAGGATTGGGTACTCTGGAGAAGCATAATAGCCAACGCCAGTCGGCACGGCACCTGATGATGATTACTTGACAGCTTTGTTAGAGAGAAAGATGGTTGTTGTAACCGGCTACTTGACAGTTTTGTTAGAGAGAGAGAGAGAGAGAGAGAGAGAGAGAGAGAGGGAGAGAGAGAGAGTTGTTGTAACCGTTTACTTGACAGCTTTGTTATATGTGAAAGTTTTTGTAACCACTTGTTTGACAGCGTTGTTAGCGAGAGAGGGTTGTTGCAACCACTTACGTGACAGTTTTGTTATAGAAAGAGTTGTTGTAACAGCATTCTTGCCAGCTTTAATAGAGATAGATAGAGAGAGAGAGAGAGAGAGAGAGTTACTGTTACCACTTATTTGACAGCTTTACTAGAGAGATAGTTGTTTGTAACCGTCTGCTTGACAACTTTGTTAGAGAGAGAGAGAGAGAGAGAGAGAGAGGTATTGTAACCGCTTATGTGACAGTTTTGTTAGAAAGAGAGAGAGATAGTTGTTGTAACCGCTTTTGACAGCTTTGTTAGTGTGAGAGAGAGAAAGAGAGAGAGAGAGAGCAGATATTTGTTGTAACCGCTTACTTGACAGCTTTGTTAGAGAGAAAAAGAGAGAGTTGTATCCGTTTGCTTGACAGCTTTGTTAAATAGAGAGTTGTTTTAATCGTGTGCTTGACAGCTTTGTTAAATAGAGAGTTGCTTTAACCGTGTGCTTGACAGCTTTGTAAGCGAGAGAGTTGTTATAGCGGCTTACTTGATATCTTTGTTTGATAGATAGAGAGAGAGAGAGAGTTGTTGTAACCGCTTACTTGACATCTTTGTTTTGTTAGAGAGAGAGAGCAAGAGAGAGAGAGAGAGAGGGAGAGAGAGAGAGCAAGAGAGAGAGAGAGAGAGGAGAGAGCAAGAGAGAGAGAGCAAGAGAGAGAGAGCAAGAGAGAGAGAGGGAGAGAGAGAGCAAGAGAGAGGGAGAGAGAGAGCAAGAGAGAGAGAGGGAGAGAGAGAGCAAGAGAGAGAGCAAGAGAGAGAGAGGGAGAGAGAGAGCAAGAGAGAGAGAGGGAGAGAGAGAGAGCAAGAGAGAGAGGGAGAGAGAGAGAGCAAGAGAGAGAGAGAATGAATGAATGAATGAATAATCTTTATTTTTCAAGGGTAAAGAACTGGGCACGCAGGCCCGTCTTACATTCTGCCCTTCATCACTCCATCTTTCATTCTTCCCACACACTTGATTTAGTACAAAAATACAAATTAAATTAGTAAAAACATATCAAAAGAGTGTAAGAGAGGGAGAGAGAGGCAGAGAGAGAGAGAGAGAGAGAGATAACCTCTTACGTGACAGCTTTGTTAGAGAGAGAGAGAGATTATGGAACCAAATGTTTCCTTGCTGAGCATGTTTCCCAGCAGTGACACATTTTAAGAACCATACAGCTGTTCTCATAGTGTGATTCATTTTTTGTTCTCAGAGTTTGATTCATTGTTTTGTTTTCAGAGTTTGATTCATTTTTTTGTTTTCAGAGTTTGATTCATTTTTTTTTGGTTTTCAGAGTTTGATTCATTTTTTGTTTTCAGAGTTTGATTTATTTTTTGGCAGCACATATAGAAAATGCGACATGAAAGTTAGAGGTTGTGCTGTGTGTCATATATGTCTTCTGAAGTTTGTTGTGATCTGACTGACCTGTTCTGAGAAAAGATGTTAGATACAAGAAATGTGGATCTTAGAGAAGCCAAATATTTTCCCCAAGTCTTTAGTTTCGACCCCTGGCATCTCACATGCGGCTCGCCTGTCATGGATTTTAAGATATATAAGAGAGGCTGGAAGGTCTTGATTAAAGATTTGTGGAATTCTTTGATATGAGAGGTCACGGTGTTATAGAGCACTCAGAGGGAACTGATGTTTTTTAGAAGCATAAAAACTCTACACTGCCAACTGCAGAGAGCAATCTTACGATAATGTTTCATACAGAGCAGGAACTATCATTCTGTGAAATATATGTTTAACTCTTATAAATTCTATGAGTTTTAGGGTTAACAGTAATACATCCAGTAATCTATGGGTTTTACATTAACTCATTCTAGGAGCTGAAGTGTTAACACACACACATTCTGTGAGCTAAAGGTTTAATAGATTCTAAGGGCTTCAATCTTAAGGTTAATGCATTCTGTGAGCTAAAGGTTTAATAGATTCTAAGGGCTTTAATCTTAAAGTTAATGCATTCTGTGAGCTAAAGGTTTAATAGATTCTAAGGGCTTTAATCTTAAAGTTAATGCATTCTGTGAGCTAAAGGTTTAATAGATTCTAAGGGCTTCAATCTTAAAGTTAATGCATTTGATGAGTTCTCTTTTTAACATTATAAATTCTTCAAGCTATAAGTTTAACACTTATGCTGTATATGTGGTTAAGTATAAAATATAAATATGCACTTATACATTTTATGAACCTAATTTTCTAAATTTAATGCATATGGGACCATCATTTGTACACGTATAATTTTGTGAAGCTGTTTATAAATTGTAAGTATGTAAGTAGTTTTGACATTCGTAAATTGAATGAAATTCTAATTTTTACATCTATAATTTATGTGAATTTCACAGTTAGAAATTTATAACGTGCATCAGTCTGAAGTTTTAACATTTATAACGTGCATAACCTTGAAATTTTAACATTTATAACGTAAATTAGCCTGAAGTTTTAACATTTATAACGAACATAAGCTTGAATTTTTAACATTTATAACGTGTATCAGCTTGAATTTTTAACATTTATAACGTGCATCAGCTTGAAGTTTTAACATTTGTAACGTAAATTAGCCTGAAGTTTTAACATTTATAACGTACATCAGCTTGAAGTTTTAACATTTGTAACGTAAATTAGCCTGAAGTTTTAACATTTATAACGTACATCAGTTTGAAGTTTTAACATTTATAACGTGCATCAGCTTTAAGTTTTAACATTTATAACGTAAATTAGCCTGACGTTTTAACATATATAAAACTTACATAAGCTTGAAGTTTTAACATTTATAACGTGTATCAGCTTGAAGTTTTAACATTTATAACGTACATCAGTTTGAAGTTTTAACATTTATAACGTGCATCAGCTTGAAGTTTTAACATTTATTTCGTGCATCAGCTTTAAGTTTTAACATTTATAACGTACATCAGCTTGACGTTTTAACATTTATAACATCCACCACATGAGTTTTTAACATTTATAAATTGTATGAGTCTGACTATTTGACATTTAGAAAATGTAATCGCTTCTAGTTTAAGCGGTTACATTCATGGAAGTGCTGGCATTTGGCTCTCTATGAACTACACTAGAAACGTCTCAAATTGCAGGAGAAGGATATTTGGTTCATTAAGTGAGTTTAGTATTTGTAAACTTGCAAATTATTTCATGTGCTCGGAGGAGACGTGCCATGAGGAAGAGGTGTGCCATTAGACTGTCAATCACCTGCTGGAGGACCATACAGCAGGACGGAGTTAATTACTTTGTTGACCTACAAGATTTAACGTTTGGGTCTATGCAGCATTTAAGCATTTAAGTGTGTTTTTAAGGCCACGTATAAAGCACGGACTGGTCTGACCTTGACCTTTGGTAAGTGGAATGTGAGCGGGAAACTACCAACAAACCAAACACGCAGAGCAGGAACTACCAGGCGCCGCCATGATAAAGTACTCAGTGCCAGTCACTGACATTTCTAGACTAATTGTTTCAGAACAGTTTTCTAGCCCAGAAAATCTGATCCTTTTGAACAACATTAGTTGTATGTAATTGTTGTAGTTCCTTGTATAAATATAGACTGCATGGACCAACAACTAATACTTTCACAGACGTTGTCAAACAGATTTGTATTTCCTAATGCGGAGAACATTTCTGTAATAAATTCAGTTACCAGGAAAGAACAAAGCTCAGAGAAGAACGTTCAGCATAGAACACAACTAGGAGAAGATTGCCAAGTATACAGCAAGGAGAATATTGTCGGGTATACAGCAAGGAGAAGACTAGTAGCATAGAACAAATTCCAGATAAACACACACACGTACACAAAGAAACTACAGACAGAGCTCTACCGAGTTTACCAGTGGCTGTTGCTTAAATCTAGCGACAACTCTCCGGCAAACAATGAAATCTCTGCTAGCAGTCTTCGTTCTTCAGGTAGGTAACAATGTTGTAGGTGTTGATAAGTATGCTTGTAACGTAGTGATGTTGATGTTGTTACAGATGACAGATACAACTTTGTGGTATATGCTGGTATCTAGGACTTCATATTTTCTTTTTATCAGTTAGAAAATGTGTCTGGTCCTGTTTTTATCTTTTGTGGAATTGTATGTTCGCATTCTGGGTCAGATATAAAACCAGGCAAAAGTCATTTAAATTAGAAATTATTGGTAACAATCTGAAAAGATTTATAAAAATGTGTATCAACCATGTTAAGTCTAAATTATCCATACAAATAATGTAATCGTTTTCTTTGCAAAAAGCGATCATGTGACTAATTTCATCGACACAGATCATATCAGCACTGAACTACGGTTCAATGGATAGTTTCATGACACATTTCACCAACAATCAGGTCAACTGCTGATTTAATCGAACTCAGCTGAAAGTGTATGGAAATCTGTCATACATTCACGTTAAAAGATTGAAACAGTTCTAGCAAAAGGTTCATGCGGATTAACTATGACAATAACAATGACAATAACTATGACAGTAACTATAACAATAACTATGACAGTAACTATGACAGTAACTATGACAGAAACTATAACAATAACTATGATAGTAACTATAATAATAACTATGACAGTAACTATGACAGTAACTATGACAGTAACTATAACGATAACTATGACAGTAACTATGACAGTAACTATAACAATAACTATGACAGTAACTGTGACAGTAACTATGACAGTAACTATAACAATATCTATGACAGTAACTATAACAATAACTATGACAGTAACTATGACAATAACTATAACAATAACTATAACAATAACTATGACAGTAACTATGACAATAACTATAACAATAACTATGACAGAAACTATAACAATAACTATGACAGAAACTATAACAATAACTATGACAATAACTATGACAGTAACTATGACAGTAACTATGACAATAACTATGACAATAACTATGACAAAAACTATGACAGTAACTATGACAATAACTATGACAATAACTATGAAAATAACTATGACAGTAACTGTGGTAAACCTGATGCTGGCAGCGTTAGACGGAGCTTTACGAAGATGGAAAAGTTAGCTATAGAGGCTATGGACAATTCAATGGCCATGATAGACAGCAATAACAACCCAATATTCCGGCAAATTTGCTTTTATCAAGAACAACAGAAAAAGAAAACAAATAAAAACCCACAAAGAAACTTATCTCGAATCTGCTCTCTGAAGAAACTAGGCAAACTGTGACCGCTGCAGGCGCAAGAGGAAATATGAGAAGTTACAGAAGCAGCCAAGCGTGGAATATGGTCGGCTAGAGATTACAGCAGCAGGGAAAAAATGTGGATATAGGGGAACCGCGCTGACCTTTGTTCTCTGGCAGAACATAGGAGAAATTCTATTACAGAAAGTGGACCAGGACCCGAGGAATGAACAAGAAACCGGGTGAGGACCTGTTGTAGTGGAACACATGGAAGAGTTACTCGGGCAGGCAGAACTGAGAACATGGACCAACTGATAGGGAAAAGCAGGCGTTTTCCAGAGCTCATCAGAAGGGCTGGGGTGCTGGGGTGTTGGGGTGCAGGGTGCAGGGGTGCTGGGTGCTCGGGTGCTGGGTGCAAGGGTGCAGGGGTACAGGGGTGCTGGGGTGCTGGGGTGCAGGGGTGCTGGGGTGGAGGGTTGCTAGAGTGCTAACACGAAGGTTAATAATCAGAAGAACTGGGGTACTAACAAGAAGGTTAATAATCAGAAGAACTGGGGTACTAACAAGAAGGTTAACAATCAGAAGAACTGGGGTACTAACAAGAAGGTTAATAATCAGAAGAACTGGGGTACTAACAAGAAGGTTAATAATCAGAAGAACTGGGGTACTAACAAGAAGGTTAATAATCAAAAACTGGGGTACTAACAAGAAGGTTAATAATCAGAAGAACTGGGGTACTAACAAGAAGGTTAATAATCAGAAGAACTGGGGTACTAACAAGAAGGTTAATAATCAGAAGAACTGGGGTGGTAAAACGAAAGCTAATAATAGTAATAAGTGGGGTGCTAACATGAAAGCTATTAAACAAAAGAGCTGGGGTGCTAACACAAAAGCTAATATTAAGAACTGTTGTGTAATACGAAAGCTAATAAGAAGAAGAACTGGTGTGCTAATATTCATTCATTTATTCATTCATTTGCATGTCCCTTGCGGAACTTTGCCTCCCTAACAGCACTCCTGTAGGCCTCTCAGTTGTGAGCAAGAAGGCCTGCTGCTGCTGCATCCATTTGCAGATCATCAACAATGTCTTGCAGCCATCTTCGTTTTGATCTTCCTCTCTTTCTTTTTCCCATTATGTATCCTTCCAATACGGTCTTCTCTAAATTATCATGACGTTTAATGTGTCCAAAATATTTAAGATTTCTCTTTTTAATCTTCTTTACTAGCCAGCCTTTTCAATATTAAGTTCTTGTAGTATAGATATATTTGTTCTTTTTTGTGTCCATGACATTTGGAGAACTCTTCTGTAGCGTTTTCATTCAAAGGCATTTATGTGTTTCTTAGCTGTTTTGTTAAGTGTCCAGGTCTCACAGGCATATGTTGCGATGGGAAAGATGCATGCTCGTGTGCTGACACGAAAGTTAATAATAAGAAGAACTGGGGTGCTAACAAGAACGCTAATAATAATAATCAGAACTGGGGTGCTAACAGGAAAGCTAATAATTATAAGAACTGGGGTGCTAACAGGAAAGCTAATAATTATAAGAACTGGGGTGCTAACAGGAAAGCTAATAATTATAAGAACTGGGGTGCTAACAGGAAAGCTAATAATTATAAGAACTGGGGTGCTAACAGGAAAGCTAATAATTATAAAACTGGGGTGCTAACAGGAAAGCTAATAATTATAAGAACTGGGGTGCTAACAGGAAAGCTAATAATTATAATAATAACTTGGGTGATAACACGAAAGCTAAGAATAATAAGAACTGGGGTGTTAACATGAAAGCTAATAATCACAGCCTATTTCACTGTTAAAAGTGATATCAAATCTTGCAGACCCCATGCTGCGCTTTCACATGATGATATCCAATCTTGCATTTAAATAACACCTGGTGCCATGTCTCATAATGATAACATCAAATCCAATAGTTAATTATGAAATATAACAATAGTTAGTAGACATTTTGGACAGTCATACAACCCAAGGAGTTATGTGCTGGTGAGAGCTTAATACAGAACTCCAGAAATCTTCTTTCACAGAAAGCGTATATTCTAGACACTTTGTATTTATATTAGATTTTAATATACCCATGACACTTTGTATTTATATTAGATTTTAATATACCCATGACACTTTGTATTTATATTAGATTTTAATATACCCATGACACTTTGTATTTATATTATATTTTAATATACCCATGACACTTTGTATTTATATTAGATTTTAATATACCCATGACACTTTGTATTTATATTAGATTTTAATATACCCATGACACTTTGTATTTATATTAGATTTTAATATACCCATGACACTTTGTATTTACTATCAGATTTTAGACTTTCATCAGAAAAGAAATATTACTATTGTCAGCCTTCTCTTGCAAGACTATAAAAGAGCACTGTTATCTCTGTATTCTCCCATTGACACTGTTATCTGTGAACTCTCTTGACAATATTATGTCTGTACTCTTCTCTTGACACTGTCAACGAAAATAAGCTTCACACATTTACTCTCTCCCTCTCTCACCCACTCTCTTTGGCCCTTTCTCTCACCACATCTCTCTCTCACCCTCTCTCTCTCAGAACCTCTCTCTCACCCCTTTTTCTCACCACCTTACCCCCTCACACTCTCTCCACTCTCTCTCACACTCTCTCTCACAACTATCTTTCACCACCTCACCCCCTCCCACTCTCTCCCCACTCTCTCACACCCTCTCTCTCACCGCTTTCTCTCACCACATCACACCCTCCCACTCTCTCCCCACTCTCTCACACCCTCTCTCTCACCGCTTTCTCTCACCACATAACCCCCTCCCACTCTCTCCCCTCTCTCTCACCCCCAATCTCTGACTCCTCATCTCTCTCACCCCTTCTCTCTCACACCTCATCTCTCTCACTTCTTCTCTCTCACACCTCCTCTCTCTCACACCTTCTCTCCCACCCCTTCTCTGTCCCACCTCATCTCTCTCACCCCTCATCTCTCTCACCCCCGCTCTCACCCCTTCTCTCTTACCAATTCTCTCTCACCCCTCATCTATGTCACCCTTCTCTCTCACCCCTTCTCTCTCACAACTCATCTCTCTCACCCCTTCTCTATCACCCGTCGTCTCTCTCACCCCCTCTCTCTCACCCCTTCTCTCACACCCCTCATCTCTCTCACCCCTTCTCTCTCACACCTCATCTCTCTTACCCCCTATTTCTCACACCCTCCATCTGTCAGACCCTCCATTTCTCAGACCCCCTATCTTTAACACCCTACATCTCTTTCACCCCTTCTCTCTCGCCCATCATCTCTCACACCCTCATCTCTCAGACCCCCTCTCTCACACACAATCTCCATCTCTCTCACCCCTCTCTCCTCACACCCTCTCTCTCACACCTCATCTCTCTCACACCCTCCATCTCTCAGACCCTCTGTCTCACAACTCATCTCTCTCACCCCTCCCTCTCTCACCCCTCTCTCTCACCCCTCCCTCTCTGACCTCCCCCTCTATCACACATCCCTCTCTCACCCCTCCCTATCTCACCTCATCTCTATCACACCTCATCTCTCTCACCACTTCTCTTTCACACCTCATCTCTCTCACCCCCATCTCTCTCTCAGACCCTCTCTCACACCTCATCTCTCTCACTCCGTCCCTCTCTCAGACCCTCTCTCTCACACCTCATCTCTCTCACCCCTACCTCTCTCAGATCCTCTCTCTCACAACTCATCTCTCACTCCTCCCTCTCTCAGAACCTCTCTCTCATACCTCACTCACACCCCTCCCTTCTCAGACCATCTCTCTCACCCCTCATCTCTCTCACCCCCTCTCTTTCTCAGACCCACTCTCTCACACCTCATCTCTCTCACAACCTCCATCTCTCAGAGCCTCTCTCTCACCCCTAATCTCTCTCACGCCCCTCTCTTAGACCCTCTTTCTCACCCCTAATATCTCTCACCCTCTCCCTCTCTCAGACCTTCTCTTCTCACCCCCATCTCTATCACCCCTCCCTCTCTCAGACCCTCTCTCTCACACCTCATCTCTCACCCCCTCCCTCTCTCAGACCCTCTCTCTCACCCCTCATCTCTCTCACACCCCTTCCTCTCTCAGACCTTCTCTTCTCACCCCTCATCTCCTCACCCCCTCACTCTCTCATACCCTCTCTCTCACACCCTCACTCTCCATCACTCTCTCACCATCTCATTCTCTCAGACCATTTCTCTCTCACACCCTCACTCTCTCACCACTCTCTCACCCCCATCTCTCTCACCCCCTCCCTCTCTCAGA